>BHDV01072022.1:0-25937 GCA_005406045.1 Adoxophyes honmai | reverse complement strand
AGCGAGGTCTTCAATTGTTTTGCGGAATAATTTCCGAACAACCAAGATGACATTAGTACTCTATAGGTTCTATCCTCTATGGTTTGACTCTTCGATCAACAATACACACTAGATTGAAAGCGACAGCGCTGAATAGGTTTTAGTGTAAAAAAATAGACTAATAGACTGCATGGAACATAAAGATATAGGTATCTAAGTATAAGCGACACGAGCACCGTATAGATTTGATTTGCATGGGACATGTGTTGTCTAGTTTGTAGGTCCAGTCAGCGTCAAATATATGTTTACACTTTAGTACATTGTCACTGTGATCGCTGTGCGAATTACATACGAGAGTTCAAATACGACGTTTAAATAGACAGGGTACTAAAGTGTACACATATATTTGACGCTGACTGTACGTACCTATATTATTGTTGACTGAAAGCTATATGTAATCTGTCTCTTAAACTTTATAGTACTCGATAACTCGCATTTCTGCAAGGCTAATTTCTGTGCAATATTTATTGTATTTCGCTACTATTTGCTTTGTTGGTGTGGATGGACGGACGTTCTTACGTACATATAGGATGAGGTATGAAGTAAACAACTTACGTTGCGTAAAATTTTATTAATTCAGCACTTATTATTATTATATTTGGAGAAACATTTGGAGAAATGTTATGTAAGTAAGGAATTACGTAGCTATACTTGTGCAAAGCTTATAACTTATCATTGTCACACACTTCCAATTAAAATGATTCTTTTTCGATTTTATTAGTAACGCCATCTATGCTGAAATCAGATATATCCAATTCACTATCATCCTTCTCAGCCACTTTCTTTGGTTTCACCAATGTTTTCTGATTAACAGGTTTGGTACTGTCCGAGTCGTCCAGAATAGAACTGCCGAGACTGGTATTGCTGCCACCGATGGTCGAAGTTTTAGTAATTGGCCCTCGCAACATGTCGACTCCTCCGAACACAGCGGTCGAGGGAGTCTCACTGCGCCGCGCCAGCTGGGCTTCTATAGTGTGTTTTAATTCGGCAATCTTCAAACCTTGTCCTGGACTGACACGAATCTTTGTGTCATTTTTGATTGGTTCGTTTTCAATGCTGCAATGAAAGCTTTTTTAGTAGGGGTGCTCGTGGGTAATTCCGAATGATTTTCGTATGAGTTGGTATTGGGTTTGTAAATTGATCAATTAATAAAAATGGAACGACTCTCTACTCACAATTTTTGCTTTTCTGTTTACTTAAATACATAGCCTAAACTTCTGGTTCACAAAATATTGAAAATTATCTTTAGATATTTAATAAGGCAATTAAAAAAATACACGATTTGTTTAATTATTCGAGTGAAATTCCGAAATATTTGCGGGTAATTCCGTACTACACTCAAACAAAAGTGAGCTTTGATTAGCTTAGGTTCAAAGAATATGTTTCTTTTTCATTCTGGTTTTCCCTCCAAAAATATTCTTGATTCTAGGCGTGGAACAGTCTGTACGACATATTTGTGTAATTAATTTTCGGAATTACCCGACACAGAATCTGCGATTCTCAAACTTTCGCAAAAATATCGTATGTATACACGTATTATCTGTCCAAGCGAACCGTGCCGCTGAAGGGAGGGGGGAGCGTATTAATATGGCTACTTGATGAATTTTGTTAGGTTAAAAAAAAATGCCGCTATTGTTAGATATGAGTAATTATTGGAATTACCCCCCTACACCCATGTTAAAATTTAACAACACAATACTGTCGAACTATTTTTATTATGGCAATTATATCCGAGATGGTTATAGTAACACTGGCATCATATTTCTGAAGTAAAACTTACCTGGATATATCCCATTCATCGTCGCCGATATTGATCAAGCCTAGTTCGAATTTATCTTCGCTCTTCTCTGTGAGACTTTGAGATGGAGAGGCGCTTACAGATTTCATTTGAATGGCGTCCATATCAAATATAACTTTTTTCTTATTCAGTGATGAAGTAGATGACGCATTTTTCAAAACGCTTTTAGTTTGTTGCAGACTATTTCTTTTATTATTGTCGGATTTCGTTATCTTCGAAGCTTGTAAATTTTCAGTGCTAGATATTTGACGATCGGTTAGTATTTCGTCATCGACTTTATTGCGGTCAGGTATGATGTGAGAAACATTTGTTGCCGACTGGGTGCGCGTCAGTTTGTCATTTTCATCACTAGTGAACTTGTACTTAAGAAGTTTATTGCTATCTCTCTGATCTGCATTTGCTGATGCTGGCCTCCGTGCCGGTGATTTAATCAAGTTGTCAACAGATCGTGATGGACTTTGGGGAATGGCTACATTAAATTGGTTACTGCTTTCACTAGAGTCGGTAACGACCTCTATTAGAGATGGAGAAGAGTCTACCTTTTTAGCTAACCGGTTATTTGTAATTTTATGAGAACGGGTAACTTTAGAATCTCCAACATATTTTCCATTTGATTCGACTTCTTCTACTATTTCTAATTTTGGGCTAGAACGTCGAATATTAACACCGACTGGTGATGCTGGTGGAGAATTTAGGAAAGCTGTGGTTTTTCTCATTTCTTTTGATTTGACTAAAGACATTGCTTTACTTTTGATGTTTGATATCATAGAATTCAGACTAAATGCTTTATTTAAAGTGGTGGGCATGTTCTGATCTCGGTGCGAACTGTCGGTTTTTTTAGCTACTGCAGTGTCTGAATCCAAATACGCCATAATGGTGTATCTGACTTGTTCGTAAGCAGGATGCTTCTGAAAAATACGTAATCAGTGATATAACTTAATTATTTGTTTAATTATGTCGGATGGTTTCTAGAAGTGAGTTTGTTCTCAATTCGACCTATTTTTTTGTATGTATGATACTTACTCGATATCTCCGAGACCCATGAACCGATTTTCAATTTTTTTTTATTGAAAGGGTAGATATAATTCCGAGTTGGTCCCGTTGGCACTAAGTCGGGATATGATGGAATCTTGGAGAAATCGAGGGAACTCTTTAAATATTGTAGGGACATGAACGGAGCTTTCGATAATTTATTGTTAAAGTCAAGAATTTACATTCATTACTTAAATAGAATACATTCAAGATATGCTAATTTGAAGTCGGTTTTTTTGTTTAAAATTATGTTACCTTTGTTTTGGATTCGAGTTTCTGTTGTAGTTGAGATTTTTGTTTTTGAAATAGATTTTGGTTTAATCTTCTCTTGAGAGGATCCACACCGGCTTGTACAAGTCGGTTATTTACTTCTTCGGTTATTTTGGCGCGAACAACCTTGATGGGACTAAAATGAAGTGTTACATTATTTCAGGTGTTTTTAAATAGTAAAAGATACGTAGGTACGGGATTCTGCCACAAAACGTTGCACATCGGCCTTCTCGTCTAATTTTGACAATGTAGCGTTGTCTCGCTCCAACTTAAGTTACGCCAACTGTCTCTTTCCAATGACCGACGTGCAAACTTTGTGAATTGTGGCCCAGTAGGTACTGTATGAAGTATGAAAAGGTGGATAGGTCATCGAACTTACCTTCCAGGTGGAAGAGCAGCAACCCGTTCCTGTGTATTGGCGTTGCTCTGGGGAGGTATTGACGCTTCTTTCTTTACTTTTTTTGCCTTATGGTTTGCTAACTTATTAGTTTCATATTTATGTGAAGACTTTGTGTTGGTTGGAACTTTGTGTGTCTTTATTGATATCAATCCATTTTCGGGTTGTAATGGATGGTTGTTGCCACGCCGTTGTTTCGTGTTACTATGAGTAGAGGATATTTTTGGTACAGTCTTCATGACTTGTTGAAGATTGTTAATATTTTCAGCGCTCGATAAATCAGATGAACTGCTAGATTTCATATTGAGTAATTCCTGTGCTTTGCGATGCAGATTTTTAAGAGTATCGTGGTCAACTTTCGGCTTAGAATTCTTTTCAAACTCTAATCTGGCTGTATTATTGGATCCTTCCGGTGAGCTGGAAATCTAAAAGGGAAAAACCAATAGTGGATAATATCTCGTGGGTGTCGTAAGAGGCGACTCTGGAAAAGGGTTAGTGTATTGTAGGCGATGGGCTAGCAACCTGTCACTACAATATCACGTTTTACCATCTGATTCCCCTGAAATTACTAAACGCGGCACTGGATTCTTAAAATCACGTGCTCTGCCTACCCCTCTTGGGAATACGTGTGGGAGTGTGTGTGTGTGTGTGTGTGTGTATGTGTGTGTGTGTATGTGTGATATATCCATTTCTTCCGTGAATGTCGTAAGAGGTGGCTATGGAGTAGTTTAAGGTATATTTTAGACGACAGGTTAGTCACCAACTACTCAATAAACATAAAAAACATCCCAGGAGTGGCCACGAAATGTGCAATAGTCATGTAGCGTTTTGGACGAACACGAACGAAAAAATACGATTAATATCATGAATTAAAAGTATTTTCTCATGACGTTCTATTGTGTACCTATGTATGAAAAGTAGTAAAGTAAAGATAGAGTTTGTTGTTTTCGATGAAGATTGAAGGCTCCGAACATTAACACTGACTTAGAGCATAATAAGTAAAAGTAATAAGTCACCTCGTCGGCGTCGGTAGAGCTGTGAGCATTGCCTCTATTTCCGTTGCTCTGCTTTTCCTTCAGCAAAACTTCTAGAGTACTTGCTCGGTGTCTTTCTGTCTCAGCCAGCGCCCGCGACTGTTGCGCTTCTTTCGCCACATCATTTAATTTCTCTAACAATAACTCGTATTGTTTCGACTGTGTTTCGTCTCGTTTTCTCCAAAATAGCATTTGTTCTTCTATTTCTTTTTTGCGTTCTTTGTCTTCCGTTTCACTTTTCAATTTCTGAAAATAATATTTTTGCATTATTAAGTATATCTAAACAGTTCATTGTAGGTAGGCATAAACATGTCAATGATTTTTCATATTACAGAATGCGTCAGTGCTTGTTTCAATGCCGATATTTCTGCTCCTTGTTCCTTTATTGTCGCGTGCAGTCGTTCAACTAATTTGTTATCATCTTCTTCGCTTTTCTTACTTTCGGTGGCTTTGAAACTATTCAAAGTTTCGAATATTTGATTTTTTAGTAATTTTATCTCCCTGCTATGACTTTCTTGTTCAGCTTTTTTCCACTCCTCCAGTTTCTCAAAGACATCTTCGTTATTAGTTAAAACTTCAGCGTCCTTTGTTTCCTTTTTAGTTTCAACTTGGACTCTTTCGACTACATTTGCGCTTTCCGTGACAATTTTATTATTATTCGTAATTAATAATTCCATTTCTTTTATCTTTAACTTAAGGTCATTTATCTCTTCTACTAATTTATTATTTTCGTGGTCGATGGTGTATGTATTCATTTGTCCATCTTTTTCATCTCTCTGAGGAAATTCGTCGACCATATTCACGTGACGCCTAGAAATGTGACTTTTCAAGTAAAGTTGGTTCAAAAACACTTTATCGCAAAAACTGCATTTATTGTATTGTGGCACTTCGCTATTTGCTGTCGGAGGAAATATGTCACTTTTATTGGTTAAAGTTTTTAAAATCATTGCTGCTATGTTATCGTTACCATATGAAATAACAGGTCTGTAATTATGTTTTCCTTTTCTTTTTGATTTTCTGATTTCATCTTCCTTTTCTGCTAGATCTTTCTTCGTTGTAGCAAGGTCCTGCAAATTGGATCAATTGTATAAGTTTTACGTGTTGCATATATTTTGTTTTAAATAAAATCTAGGTATATCATATTACCTGTGCCAGGGTATCTATTTCTTGTCGTAGGACAAATACACTGCGGTCGAGATAATGTCGACAAAACTGTTGGTACTCGACCGCCAGCTGCGCCAGGCGGAACAGCTTCACCACGCCCTCGTCCAGAATGCGGACGTCAAACTCGGACTCGAGGACGCAGTCCAGAATCTGAAATAGACCTCATATCATGCTAGTCGTGCTAAATAAATTCAGCAGCTTCCATTGTCAGCCAAATAAAGTCAATCAATTTTTAAAAGTTCCTATAAAATAAATGCGTCGTCGAAGTCGAACTTTCAAGTTGACAGACACGTCTAGTTGGCATTACAGTGCATCCATTTGATTAATGCTGTTCGGAAATAATTGGATTTAAGGGTGGCCGCATACATTCGGAATTCCTTTTCGGAAAACTACCGTCTGTATGTGGCTCATAGATGTCTATGGATCTAATGGGTTCGATATTCCGATTCGATATTCCGAATCGAGATTCTGAAACGGAATTCCGAATGTAATGTGGCCGCCCTATAATTTAAATAAGTATCACAGACAGACAAATACTTGCTCAAAAACTGGTATTTCTGAAACAATTCCTTTATTTTTTAATTTTCTAGTGCTCTCTTTTATCAATACATTCGATAGATACATTAATAGTCTTACTGATCATATTAGAGTAAACTTGGAATACCGACGATAGCCGATGTTTGCCATGCGGCATTAACAAAATAGATGCACTGTGTTGTTTTATTTAGTCATGATAACATGTAATAATAATCAACTTTAGGATGGAGGACCACATATTTGGCCGAATGTACAAACATAAACATCACACGGTACACAGCATATAATATTAGAAAATATTCTTACGTCGTTAACATGCTGCTCGATGAGCACAAATTTCCTGTCCCGTGCTAAACTTTCGATGTCGATTAATCCTGAAAGAAGATTATGATACGTAATTGCGTGTAATTATATTGTGAATATTCTGATGTAGTTGTTCCTAACCTTGTACCTCTCTATTCATCTTGGACCGGGCGAGACCCGTGGAATAATTTTATACCAGTGTGGTTACAAGAGTATCCACTGCACCAGGACCAGGGCAAGTCTAGTCCGCAGTTTAGGTACAGTCAAGGAAATTGAATTGATTAATGTGCCACTTTGTACCTTTTCACAAGAAATGTCACTGACGTACCTACCATACTTTTTGGTAATCAAAGCAATATGAAACTCACAATGAAAAAGTTCAAAGTGGCACAGGTATCAATTTCCTTGACTGTGTACGCTTCGCCGGCGAGACCTCGTGAAGGGTAAGGAGAGCAGGTAAACAGTACGTCTATTGTGTTCATTTCTATGGTGCAGTCTTTAACGAATTCGTTTGCGAGTTATCGCAAAATTGTATGGATTGCGAGACAGCGCCGCCCGCGGAACGTTTGCACAACTGCCACGGCCGACAAGTCCCCATACATTCCGCGACAACTCGCAAACGAATTCGTTAACGACTGCACCATCGAAATGAACACACTAGACGTACAGAAGAAAGACAGTCACAGTTTGCCTAGTCATGTTCGGGACTGGACCTTCGTACGTAGTAGGTATTTACCTATTCTGTGACAGTGACAGCACTGTATACAAGTTACATTTTTGAGAGGTACCTATCTTTAATATAATGGTTTATCCATTGTGGTTTGTCATTACTCATTATCATTCGTTGAGTAAGTACAACGGGGTAGTTAGGTAGGTATTACTTATTAGTAAATATTTTAACTTGCTTAAAAATCACGATTTCTAAACCCATTGTCGCGTAAATGTAGGTTATGGTACGATAGGCTGGTAACAAGACTAAAAATAAAGCAAATAAGTACATATTACTCACTAATTTTATTCCAGTCTATGTGAACACGAGGTCTGTGCGTATTAAACGCGAATCCAGTTTCCTCCGCCAGTCTAGGGAAATTGTGATGGAGATCGTAAGTTGTCTTGCACGCCATTTTGTATTAATTGCACTTACATTAATACATAATCCTTATGTTAAATTACATTTTATAAAATAAACCCATTGCGGGGCGATTTGTGGTTGACTGGTGTTGACAATCATCCATTGTTTACGCACCAGTTGCCTAGCAACGGAATGTTTCTGTGAGGTTAGTGGTGAGGTTTCTGTTCATTGAGGATAGAACCTATAGAGTACTAATGTCATCTTGGTTGTTCGGAAATTATTCCGCAAAACAATTGAAGTGATCGCTGTGCTCTTATTGGCCGGTCCAAGATCGCGCGTAACGCTAGTGCCTTTTTCTCTACGGTTATTGGCTCTGTACAGTTTCTGTGACAGTGACGGTGACGTTTAGTATGTTGAAATCAACCAACTATTTGCGGACCGGGGTTGCGAACATTGTTTCTCTATAGGTTCTATCCTCTATGTTTCTGTTGCACTGTGGATGGGGAGCCATGAAGTTTGTTTAGGGATACTCTTTACCTTGTTTGACCTATTATGCACCTATGACCTAAGTCAACAAAAATGTTTCTACTACTTTCCTTTGGTTCCCAGTAGAACTACTTATTTCGAATTAAACGTTCAGTGTATTTCGTAACAGGTGCAGCTAAAAGCTCAAAGCGAGATGATTGTACCGACACAGGTAAGTAGGTACATACATAGATACAATCACGCTATGTTCCCAAATGGGGTAGGCAGAGCACACGAAACGTGACATAGACAAAATTATGATCATGATAATGTTACGCTTCGCAGCCACTTCTAGCATAATTAGTACCTAAGTATATGTAGATGGCAGAGGCCGTGTTGGTATAGATAGACTGCTTTTACCCGTGTAAACTTTATCATCGACACTAAGATGATATTTACTTAATTGAAAGTAGAAAATAAATTTGGACACTGAAGACGCGGTTAGTGATAGCGAATCTATGAGGTTAAGTGGTCATAGTTTTTGCAAGTTGGTTTCTCGCCATTTTTAAGAATCCTTAGGTAATTCGTCGTCTGTCTGTCTGTCAAGAGTTCAAGACCCTTTTTCTCAGGAATCCGTTGAGTTGAGGTACAGTCAGCGTCAAAAGTAACTGACAATTTTAGTACTGAGTTACGTCAAATTCCATACTAAAATTATCACTTACTTTTGACGCTGACCCTACCTATTAACATGGAAATTGTTACCAAACAAAGCTGTACCACATTATTTTTTAATTAATTAATTAAAAATTATAAACGACTTGAAATCTGGTCAAGATTTCTGCCGACCACTATAAATCTCCGCAATCAAAGACGTAGACGTGTACGTTTGTTACATTTTCCTGGATTTTCCATTCATTTTTTGAGTCGTGGTCGATGATTACTTATCTAGTGATTACTGATTACTAAAGTCGTGGGTTCAAATCCCGCCAACCTATTTCTTTATGCATTGTAATTAATAGGTATGTACCTAATTAGATAGCTATTGCTAGCTATTAATATATGTAGATAGCTATTGAACAATATTATCATACTATTACCTATTACCTATAGGTACCTACTACGGAACCCTTGGAGCGCAAATTCAACTTTCACTTGGTCAAATTTGTATCGTTGAAATTCTCAGAATTATAGACATAGTACCTACTAATGCAGATAAGGTTGTACTGTGTATAATTAGGATCATCCATAAAGTATGTCACACTCTCGTGGGGGGCAGTGACTTTGTACCTAACACTTTAATAAAATTTCTGTAATATTCATACTAATTAGGTAAATGTGTGACTTTGAGCTGAAATTACTAAATGTGTTACAAAATTAATGGGTAAAATGCACGTGTGTATTTTATAACGAAATTTACTCTTCGGCTCATTTTGTAAAACGCAACACTAATTAGTTGTAAGAATTATGTGTTAATATGTTATACAGGATATATTTGTAGAGTTGTTAAAAATAACTAATTAAGTACCTTAAAATCTGCAGTAGAACTCTGTCAAAGTAATCATTTCGCTGAGTTTTCCATGTACCTAAGTGTAGAAAGAATGTATGTATAGGTAAGGAAGAGGAAATAAAACTCAGTATATAACATGGTCACAGACCATTTAGCTTCATAGTGTATTCGTTACATTGGTCCAAGAAACAGAGCGGTCATTCGTTGTCAATAATCAGTTGATAAATACATGCGTAGGTATCATTAACTATATCTAAGAGGAGCAGTTTCATGAATCAGGGGCGGCCTAGCGACATGCAGTTCAGTAAACATTTTTTTGTATTTTTATCGAATGTCGTTGGCCGATTTAAAACAAATTTAAGTATGGTACCTATAAGAAAAAGTGTGCAACGTTCAACTCAGAACATAAAGCGTGAACTCAAAATACGCAGGAATCGCCCAAACCTCTACGGGCCCTGGAAAACCAATAACAGTTCAAAACTGCCCTGAATATTTTGCACTAGCACACGCTCTATGTCGGAGTTTATAACTTTGTACAAATGTAAATAGTCTCGTATAAAAATAATAAAGAACATCGCTTAGGCATAATCGTGTGTCCGACGGGAAGAGCGTGTGGCTTGGCGAGGGTCGGCGCGAGCGGTGTTCAGGCCGCGGGCTTCTCCTCGGAGACGGCCGTGGCGCCCGACGCCGCCGAGCCCGTGTCTTCGGGCGAGGACTCGCACGACAGCGACGGGAACTTCTTGTACAGTTCGGCGCGGTACTTCGGATGGCTGCGGCGGACAGAAACAACCAATAAAGCCCTCAACATTCAATTTGCAATGAGCGCAGGAATAAACAATAGGAGTGTACCCGTAATTTAGTATTGTAATTTTTGACTGACCTGATACCATATACTATAGGATTGTAGACGGCATTCGCCTTGGCAAAGAGGGATCCCCAGATGGTCGCGAGTGGGCTGATGTTAGCGCTTTCGAAGACACCAGCGTAGTTGATCACTAGGTACGGGGTCCACGCCATGAACCACAGGGAGATAGTCATCAGAGCGACCTGTAATGGAATGTGTGATGTGGATTTCAGTGCTTATCTATAGACCAGCATAACCGAATATTAATGATGTAAGTTTTTTTTGTGTAAGTATTAGTCACCTTAGCCAGTTTGCATTCAGCACTGGTGTTGGCGTTTTCGGATGACCTCAGAGAAGCGACGTTCATTTTCTTGGCTTGTTCCCTCATTGCCTTCTCGTGAGCTGCTACAGCCTAGAAAAGTCATGGTATTTAAAGAAACAATACAGTAAGTAAAATTTTATAAAACGGAGCATTAAGTACGGGGTTGTCCACCAACCTGGACGATGAAGAAATAAGAATAGATGATAAGCAGAAGCGGCATGAAGTAAACGAAAACGGAGTAGATGAGGATGTAGCTGCGGCTTAACCATTCCTTGTTGAGGTAGTCGGTACCACAAGCGGTCATATTGCCTTCAGGGACATATCTGAAAAGAAAATTAGAAGAACCATATAACTTCGTACAGTGACAATCCAACAGTTTCGTGCGCGACCCTCCCATAATATATGTAAGGTGTTGTTTAACGGGAACTGCAGGTGTAACCCTGGTACCTGAATAACGTTAGGTGCCGCTATAACGCCTCTCATACTCAGAGAGGGTCGCGTACGGAGGAGTCGGACAATAGTCTTAAGTGTTATTGATTTATAACATAAAATACTCGCCTATTCCAGCCAAAGAAAGGCGCAAGAGTCCATGCGAGGGAGAAAGCCCAGATACCGAGAATCCGCAGAAGAGCTCCATTGTTGGTCATAGGCTTGGCGGCGATACCCTTTACGATGACGTTGTAGCGGTCGAAGGCAATCATGGTCATTGTCCAGATGGAAGCGCAGCCGAAGAGGGAGCCCGCGCACGCGTAAAGTTCACATGCCAAAGGACCTAGGGAAAAAAACGTTCCTCGTGTAAATCTGATAAGCAGTAAATTTGATTTGACCTTATTTAGGGCCTACGCTTGCTTGTTGTAAGGCGAATTTTCATCGTTCATACGCATTTAGTAACTAAGCGGTGTTCATACAATTTCTAATTCAACGGGCGTCCGTTTCGGGTAATCCGCGTCAGCTAGCGTAGGCCCTTATTTGGTCAAGCATATTTGTTAGTCCAACAACAGTTTAAGTAGGTATAATGTGTATGCATTAAGTACTACTAAACTTACCCCACACCCATGTTTCGTTGTAACAGTTCACTACCATGGCCGGGGACATGCAGCACATCATCAAGAAATCCGAGAATGCCAAGTTAACCACTAACAAGTTCGATGGTGTTTTAAGGCTCTGCAAATGCGTTAAACATGTCAACAATAAAACCTCAATGATGTATCGGTATCTGACCGACTATTCATCCGATATTATACCTTATCGGTTTAGGTAGTTAAAACAATATAAACAATCTTGACAGTCTTTTTGTTGAAAATGTTGAAATACACAGTCTAAAAATGAAAATCGTTACACTATACATTTCAATTATGAAAATAAATGATTTTTTCATACCTAAATTGTAAAATGTAAAGATTTCGATTTATAAAGTGTACGTTTAAATAAAAAGACACGTCAAGATTGTTTACATTGTTTTAACTACCTAAACCGATAAGGTATAGGTTATTCAGTTTTATTTTACTTAGCAAGGATTTTTATTTCTGGTTAAAGGTACACAAATAGTTATGTTGCAAAATTTTGTGATCGTGTAGCCCCATTGCAGAATTTCTCTACAGACTTACTAAAAAACTAATTTAGCTCACTTTTCAGTATACCTACCTACATATCTACTTATCTATGTTTTACTTTTGGGACTTTCAACTAAGTACTTAAATCTCTAAGCTAGCGACTTCAATTCTGCCAAATTAATTATAATGAGATGAGACATGACAGTAATGCTAATAGGTACCTACGTTAAAAATATTATTCAGCTAGTGGGGCTCCTGCTTTAACTGTTAGGTATGCAAAACGTACGAACCATCGATATTAAGTAAGTACGCATTAGGGCCGGCGCTGACTGCCGGCATGGCACGGCGGGTCATGGCAAAGGATTTCGTTACTGATAAAGCTATTTTAATCTTATTACTATGAGTTTAGAACTCGTGTTACTTTATTTTGATACAACGATGCTGAGAGAGGCCGCGGCATGCCACAGCGTGCCGAAGCATTCCTCGGGTTATTCTTTTGGATGCTGCAGCACAACTTACCATGCCGTCCTGTGCCATGCCGGCAGTGAGCGCCGGCCCTTAAGTCTCCCTTTGGGCGACCAGAAACAAAAATTAAGGCATAAGGCACTATTTAAAAAAATAGTAATATTACCTTAGTCGACGAGAATATGTAGATAACCATTCCGTTGCCAGTGATTGAAATGAAGCCAAGGACGCCGATAGTGAAACCCAGAAGACCATGCCAAAGAGGGTTCATTGGGGGGAATTGGTACCTGAAAACATGGACTTTTCTTGTGTATGATGAAAATTTTCATAGTAGCTAGGTAATTAATAACTTTTAGGGTCTCTTTAAGTTACAATGGAATTTCTGCCGTGAGAATCGTCTTCAACGTGCCCATGGTTCGTGAGTAAGTATAGGAATAAGTAGTAAGTGTAGTAAGTATAGGATGCACAATTAAGTAGGTAAGTGTAAGTGAATGTGAAGTTTTTTTAAAACCCGTCAAAATGTGACTGGTTCCGCAACCCATTCGGAACCGATCATTTATCGCTTGGCCAATCGCTCACTAGGACTTACTAGGCGTCTGATCTGAGGCGTAAGTACCTACCTCTAAGGTGCAGCGCAGACGACAGACTTTTTGTGCGATCGAGTCTGCGCCGCACAAACATCTCTGTGTGAATTGTATGCATTGTTCGCCGGATTTTTTGTCAGTTACTGCATAAAATTCCATAGGTTCTATTATCACAAATTAAAGCGCAGCGCAGATGACAGACTTTTTGTGCCATCGAGTCTGCGGCGCACAAAAAGTCTGCGAGTTGGCTGCTCGCTGGCTGCTGGCTGTGTACCTAATGCCTTTCATTGTGCAACAGTCACATAGATATCTATGATACCATACCAGTGTGGGTCGATCATGTGCAGCATTTCAGGCAGCACCTTGTCGACGACCGTCTGGTTGGCGGCGCCGTAGGCGGCCACCTGCCCGCCCCACGCCTGGAGCGCGGCGATGCCTGGCCCGGGGTCCAAGCTCGCTAGCGCCATCTTGTGATGCTATCCGTGAAGCGAATAACCTAAAAGACATTCATTTTTTATCATTAGCAGCCATTTTGGCTCCAAAATTGGACACAAGTTTCTCTTAGTCATCATGAAACAACTGATTGCTGGCAAATTTTATAGAAATCGTCGGAGCAGCATCCTTAATTTGGTCTTAGAATTTCGTACTACAGCGCCACGCGGGCACGTTTAACCTTTTGACCGCCAAGGCGCGAAGTGAAACGCTGTGCTCCTAACGCCAAAGACGTGAGTCGGCTCTTAGATAATGCTTGTTTTTTTTCGAATGGTGCTGTATTATTTTATTTAAATTAGGTATAAAATAACTTACACTACCTATAAATAAAGTAAACCTAAAAAAAATGTTGCAGCATTTTATATTTCAGTTCTTTCGCAATAACTTTGACGCACCATTTAACGTCGTGGCGTCACGGGCACTGACTTGCGATGACGTGATATGGCGTCTTTGGCGGTCAAAAGGTTAATAATTTTCTTAGAATTCATCATGCGACTACGCCGAGCCCTCGTTGAATACATTTTTTTTAACCTTTTGACCGCCAAAGACGCCATATCACGTCATCGCAAGTCAGTGCCCGTGACGCCACGACGTTAAATGGTGCGTCAAAGTTATTGCGAAAGAACTGAAATATAAAATGCTGCAACATTTTTTTTAGGTTTACTTTATTTATAGGTAGTGTAAGTTATTTTATACCTAATTTAAATAAAATAATACAGCACCATTCGAAAAAAAACAAGCATTATCTAAGAGCCGACTCACGTCTTTGGCGTTAGGAGCACAGCGTTTCACTTCGCGCCTTGGCGGTCAAAAGGTTAATAATCATCATGAAATAATTAAAAAAATATCTACTGGTCAGATCTTGATACAATTGAAATGGGAACAAGAGAAAGAAAGAGATTTATCAAATAAAAAAATCATCGACATCGGTGCACCCGATTGAAGTTCTGAATCTGAAGTAACAAAAGTAAAAATAAGAAAGCCTTTTTTGAAGTCAGTGAAAAAAATGAGATAAGACAGAAAAATCCTGTAAAGGAGTAAAAATTTCAGCTAGGGGCAGTTTTACTGTGGTAATAAATGCCCAAGGGACATGACGCACTGTCGCTTCAGCCGCGTGCGGTCCATCAAGCAAAAAATTTACAATAATCAACGTGCCACAACAGCAAAAACTTATAATTTACCTCAGTGGTTTCACCTCTCTTTACAGAATTTCTGAAGGCCTTAGATAAATCCTAACCTAACGCTAAAGGTGATATTTTTTTAGCCATTTTAAGAATGGCAAGAAATATTAATTGTAGCGATTGACGTCCACAGTGAAAACTTGTTTCACTATCGGACACGAGATGTCACTAGGTACCTGTGAGGAAGTAGTAGGTAAACCAACAAAGTATAATTACAATAACGGCTTGATAGGTCCGTCTAAACTAATAAAGAAAATAAAAATAAAAAAAGCTTGAGAACGCAACGCACGAGACTATGTAGTTGCAACTTACCTAAAAATTGAGGGTAGGTAAGGGAAAGCACTACGAGATGGTTACCACCAAAAATACTGAAGAAAATCGCTGCACGAACTACTCCAGTCTTAAGCGAGAGTAACCAAACCCGTGCTGGGGCGGCCGCGGCTGCAGTGTGGAGGCTACTCGCCGCTGCGGGCCGCGCGCGGGGCTTATAAACGCACCTCGGATTAACAGAAGCGTCATGCACAAAGTCGATTTTCATAATTCAATATAGTATTCTAAGGCAAACGCACACACTCATAAGACATCTTCTACAGGGATGGCTTCGTCTTTAATTCTTTATGTAGATTTCATTTAGGTACCTAATTTTAGGTATTCTTTAGGCGACAGGCTAGCAACCTGTCACTATTATACCTACTACCTCTTACATCTGTTTTCAAACCCAAAATGATGCTAGAAGTGGCTGCGAAGCGTGAAATAGTCATAATCACGGTTATGTCTATTTCACGTTTCGTATGCTCTGCCTACTCCATTTGGGAACATAGGCGTGATTATATGTATGTATGTATGTAGTTTTTCATGCTAAGGTAGTTTGACTTAGGTACTAGGTAGGTACCCCCTGTCGATGGAAAACGCTCTCGCTCCCATTAAAATAAAAAAATATCTGATTCTTGACGCCGGATTCTTTTTGTACCTGTGTATTACCAATACAGCTGTGCATTACAATAGTTCTCTACTTATAGGTAAATCTAATTCCCAATCAGTACTGAGGCCGTGTGGAATCTACCTAGATAGGTACAGTTTAAACCCTTTCATACAGAGGAGGCTTGTGCCCAGAGATGGTGACTTACCTATTTATATTTTATTTAAGTATCCCAAAATTTCAAATTTCTAAATCATAAAAATACTGAAAACAAGTTGTTTTGGCCATCGAAAAAAAAACAGTAAAAGGAAAATCTGGTACCTATTTAGTGATATGTGAGAAACCAGTTCAATCGGCAATCTAGTATTTTGCAATTCTGATAACTAGGGAACGATTTTGCTAGCGTGCAAATATTGTTACACAATATATAGTATCATACCTACCTACCTACTTTCTTTCAATTAAGTACAAGTTTGTACTACGTAGACCAATTTCGATTCTGTAGCGCCTGTGCTAAAATAATAGGAAAGTACTTCCAATGATATAAATTTTTATTCCTATAGTCCTACAGTTAAAGTGTTTTAATACTGTGACAAAATGATCACATAATCCCTGGCATATTGTTAGGTATTATTAATATTCGCTAAAATGCACGCCCGACGAATGCATTTCCTCCCTGACTTCTTATTGCTTTACTCTACTAATACAGTTATGAAAGAAGTACCTAAGACGCATAAAGGGGACGCTAACTGGATTAAATTGTACTTTAACTCCCTATGCTGAGACAAAACGTACTTATTGATGTATGTTACTTACTATGTCCAGGTATGCATACGTATAAATATACTTATAACTCATTTCAAAGTTCCTTTGCTATAACATACTAAACTCGGAGTTTACTGTGGCTTTAATTTTTAAAATTTATAAGTTAATAATATCACACGGTCGTTAATAGGAACATATATGTATTATATTTTTAAAATTGGTACATTCCCTAAAATTTTACTGCCGGGGGCTGTAATTGTTTGAATTCGACGCCTCTCAGTCGGGGGGCGAAGTTTACTTTTCCTGAAAACTTTACCAAAACTTGTAGTACATCAAGTATGAATTTAATTAGTATGTTATTGTTACAGTGTAATAAAGATCTATACCAGTTGTTCATATACATACATGAAATAAAGTTTACCCCAGAAAAAATAGGAAAAATGGACCAAAAGTATAAATATACTTTTGAAGTGTGGTCTTTCTTTGAACTAAGCGAATAAATATATGTAAAAAAGGTAAAGTTAAACAAAATAAGTACCTACCTCTAGTAGGGTTTCAGACATTTCTTTACATAATTAGGAGATGTCCATTACATTTTATAACCGACTTCAAAAAAGGAGGAGGTTCTCAATTCGTCGGTATCTATGTTTTTTATTGTGTTTTTTTATGTGTGTTCGCTGATTACTCGAAGACGCCTGGACCGATTTGGCAAATTCTTTTTTTGTTTGAAAGGATATAGTTTCCAGGTGGTTCCATTGTCAGCATATCTTGACCTGATGATGGAATATGAGGGAAATCGAGGACATCCCTCAAATTTTATAGGCACAGGTATAATGTTTTTGGTACATTTTTCAAAGCTACACCAGTATTTACGTTTGGCAGTAAAAAGAATATGACTGAGCTGCTGACGGAAGATCAACTCCTTAATGTTTAGGAGTTAAAGGATAATTCTTTCAATACTGAATGCACCTGCAGACTTGAAATTATATTTTCAGTAATTAGTCAGGGTTGCTGGTGATGGAAGGTCACCCTCATTAGATAAATGCTTTCAGTAAGTATATCACAAATTTGAAGTCGGTTTTTTTTTGTTTAAAATTATTAGACATTTTTATTGAAATAATTTCTAAAATTGATTTATAAAAAATCAACTTGCTATAACGTTGTCGGTTTAGGTAGTTAAATCAATGTAAACAATCTTGACGTGTCTTTTTATTTAAACGTACACTTTATAAATCGAAATCTTTACATTTTACAATTTTGGTATGAAAAAAAAAAATCATTTACTTTCATGATTGAATTGTATAGTGTAACGATTTTCATTTTTAGACTGTGTATTTCAATAAAAAGACATGTCAAGATTGTTTATATTGTTTTAACTACCTAAACCGACAACGTATAATTTTTTTTTTATTGATCCTAATCCCAATAAATTGACGAACTATATTTCATTATTTTTGCAAGAAATACAATGCAAAATAAAGTAAATTTAGATAGTAATAATAATTGCATTAACAGGTAATTGTAAGGGCCTTTGGGCCTTGTGCTTTTATCATTCTAAAACCAAACTACATACTTTTTTTTTACTGGCAATTCCAGTCACTTGTCAAATGCACCGAGTCGAGTTTGATCAGTTTGATAGGTGTTTTATGTAAACTCAAGCTTGAGTTAGTTTAAAATTTGTATAAAGCTTGTTAAGTTGCTAATTTAGTGTGAAATGGATTTGACTGATGATATAGAATTAAGTGAAGATGAAGAAATCTCAGTAGAAACAGTGTTAAAGTCAGTTCAGTGCGCATGGCAAAACGAACGTTTAGCGCCAGAAATCCTACCCCACCGCAACGATATGGTAGAATGTATGCTGGGTCAAATACAACACATGGAACGAAATATCAACAAACTCCCTAAAACTGATCTACGGTCATCTATACACAAAATGGAATTAAGTAGAATAAAATTCATGATATGCAACTACTTAAAAATTAGGCTATACAAAATAGAAAAATATTGTATTCCTATAGTTAATGCAGAGAGACAACGAATAGAATCGGGGACTAATTATTTGACGCCAGCAGAGTTTAAATATGCCCAGGAATACTCATTGAACATGGAAGCTCATTTGAAATTGGCTGTGTTAAATAAACTGCCTGGCACCATGGAGACATTAGAGATGAGCAAACTTGCAGTTTACCCAAACCTGCAGAGCCATGTGTTCCTGAAGGCCAACACTGTGGTCAAGGGAGTGGTGCTGGAGGAGGGGCTAGGAGACCAGGATGTAGAAATAGACTTAGAAAGTAGGTATTTATATTTTATTATATTTACCTGTTATCCAGCTTAGTACTGTAACACTCCAATGTTTATCCCCACATAAAAAAAAGTCCCGGTCTAAATGGGCCGAAAGAAAGATTAAACAGTTTTTACATTTAAAACAGGAATAAGTACTAGTGTGTTACAGTTCCTGTCATACTTACACACAGAGATGTGGGTATTTTAAATGACATCTTTATATTTTTAGCTTGTCAAAATATGTAACTTGGCAATGTAGTATTTCTTGCCAAGCCACCAGAAGTAGTAATTGTGTTTAGAGCTATAAATCTACTCGCATCCGCACTATAATGAGGGCAATCACTATCTGAAACCACAAAGCAGGCCTGTGTTTCCATTTAATTCCAATTATGAACCTTCTCCAGGATGGCACGATTATCCTCCGGTGTGCGCAAACATCTATTACGGTCCAGTATTATAATTCTCAAACAGTGGTGTAGCTAGGTAACCAAGGGCCCTGGGGCAAATAAAAAAATGGGACCCCACACCTATGTAAACTGATTATTGTATTGTGGCGTAGCTAGCATGGGTGGCACCCTCCCCCCCTCCCTAGAATTCGATAGAAACGGTTCGGGGGCCCCCTGAGCTTGAGGGCCCCGGGACACTGCCCCGCCTAGCCCCTTGGTAGCTACGCCCCTGTTCTCAAACGAATCCCATTGGAGCTGATCTGCTCTCTACCAAGTGGATAGCATATTACATTGAGTGTATCTGCAATTAAACATTGAAAAGGCTAAGGAGAAGAAAATTGCTACCTGTTACAGTGGCTGTTGAGTAAACGGTTATCTCTCATTTTGTCTGATACAGCAAATTCCATTTATTATGTAACAACATGACAAGGTTTAGTTTTCTGACACAATTTCTTGTAAAAAAGTATAATAATATGATGACTATGTTCATATTGACATGTCAGTTTTCATAACACCCATAACAATCATGTGCTGTTAAAATGACCAACATGATTCTTTATGACTTTGGTAATGTTGGTTGATGTCCTATGGCTGTCAGCATGTAGTCAATATGTCTCAAAAAAGGCTGCAGAATTATTATTATGATTTGTTCATTGTGCCTGTTTTAGGCAGTAGTAGGCAGAGCATACTTAACATTACATAGTCAAACCCAGGACTATTTCATATTTCGCAGCCACTTCTAGCATATTTTTAAGTTTTTTATACCAAGATTACCTTGACATGTTTTGGGTCACCTGAAACATATAGAGCTAATTTCGAATGAAAAACGTGAGTCTCACAGAAGTTTTGTTTAAAATATTTTTAAGTTCTAAGTTAATAGGTACAACAGTGACAGAATGCTAATCTGTCACCAAAAGCATACCTAAAGCTATTCATCCTTAGTTGGCTCTTAAAACATCCATGGAAGAAATGGAGAGGTGTCATTCTAAATCCAACACCATTCAGTTTGTACTGGTATTTGTTCATAGCTGTATTAAAACTGATAATCTGACCATATCAATGTTTTCCATTGCCAAGCTTTAGTACTAGAGACTAGAGATGGGCCGAGTACTCGTTTGATACTCGGTACTCGGCGTACTCGGCGGGTTTTTTGATACTCGTACTCGGCTCGGTACTCGGTTATTTTGATAACGAGTAACGAGTATTAGACTACTGGCCCATGTTGAAAAAATATAGGTCAACTGAACCACCAGGAGACCTAGCTAGAACAATATAATGGCATAAAATAATAAGATTCAGCACTATGACGGCTTGACGGCACTTGTAAGCTGTCCAACTGAATGCAGGTGAGAGTTCAAAAGTACAACCCTCGATTATTTCCTCTTGTCAATATTGGCATGTTTTTTGTACGGCGTTGCGAAATAATGTATTGGAAGCAGTATTAAAATAGTATGAAACTGATGCCGTATAAAAATGGTGAGCCACAAAGTCGGATTTCCTTTTCATTTTCCGACAATAGGGATGATGACAGGGTTAAAAATATATCATTTTAATTAGTCCGTAAGTTAGATTACCTTTGGAAAAAAAATGAGACACAGTATATTTTTTAGTTTATCAAATCGACAAAGGTACAGATCATCAAACTTCCTGAGCGGGGGCTCGTGACGTCACGTTTGAGTAAAAATTGTACTCAAACGTGACATCACGCGAAACTTTTAGGCTCTGTATTATCGTCATTTTTCGTGTGTCAAATAAAAGAAAAAATATGTGTACAGTATTTTTTGGTGATCTATCTGACGGGCTAAATAGTTTTTTTTAGTCATCTACCCAATTCCCAGGGTAAATTTGGTCATTTAATTTTTTATGGCACCAGTTTCATAGTACCTATTTCAATACTGCTTGGCTATGGCGGGGTGAGGGGTGTATCAACGCGAGCCGACGTCTTGACCGGCGCAAACCTGTTTGTAATTATTTACGCGCGCGAAATACGAATTTGATTGAACCGAGTTACTCGGCCGAGTACTCGGCTGAAAAAAAATTGAACCGAGTAAAACTCGGTACTCGTTACTCGGCAAAAGTGTTACTCGGCGCATCTCTACTAGAGACCATTATTAAAAAATAAAATGGAAAAACCAAAAGGAGACAAAAAATACAGAACTCCAAAATCTAAATTAATAATTTACCTGCTTACATGTATGATACTTACAATGAGCAATTTTAATTATATTTAAAATGCTAAATTTTTCTATTGAAATAAGTAGGTACAGTCCAGGGCATTTAACATGGCAACATTTTAAGTAGTGGGGGTAAGTTTGTGTATCATTTTTGCCAAGGAAAACCCCTCCTATTTGAAATCTTCTCAAGTCAGATTCCAGGGACTGTACTTAAATCAGGGATCGTTACCGGTATTACTAAAAACTAAAATATCTCCTTTAATTTGGAATTTTAGCTTGGTATTCCTAGATAGTATTTAGGTAAGTCTACAAATGTACGACATTAAATGAAAAAAATCCAATAACATACAATAACAACTGAGATACCGAAATTGAATACCGGTATAAATGTATGAAAATAATACCGGTATTCGATCCCTGACTTAAATACAATGCTTTGTGTGCCTGCTTGTTTATGACATGTGTTGTCTATTACCTTTACGTCATTAGAAACAGTTTTCATTAGACATTAGGTATATGTTCCATCTATTAATCAGTCATTAGGTTCTGCAAATGTATACTCACATACAATCTTGTGAATTCCAGGTGGATCGCAGCATATTCTACAGTACAAACCGATTGCAGAACTAGTCAAAAATGGAAAAGTTCTGTTAGTGTGAGTGTCAGCAAGCTGTGCTTGTGGGCACGGGGCCCTGGAATAATGTGTCTCCTGATGCAGGACAACCAAAGTGTGCCAGATCGTGAGATAGCAAAAGCCATATTGTCATCACAATATTATGCTAAATTGAACTTTTATTTAAAAATAACACCCCTCTCTGTTCACTACTGTTACATTCAAGTATATTGTTATACTAGTCTTATTTTACTATAAGGTTAAGTATGTCTATTTTTATGTTCATTTTGTCTATTATACTTTAGTCACCTGGGATTTGTTTTCTGTAAGAAAGGTATTATGAAAATTGATGTATGTATGTATGGGGCAACTCTCCTTAAAATTATACAGATATTAATTCTGATAGTCCATGTGTTTTCAATCTTAGATTTACCACAATTCTATTTGTCGCTATTATTACCAGTTGCTTGACATGTGATCAATTTTATTGACTGGTATCTTGAGGCAGTGTTTTACGTTTTGGATGCAATTAGCTTTGTATAATTACTATTGGTATGTGACAAAAATTGATAAAATGCAACAGACCTCTTGTACCAGGTTCATGAATGTATGTTCTTTGGATGCATTTATTTAGAATTAATTTTTGTTACCACAGTACCTTATATGTATAGCCAAATTCTAATCGAACTTTATGGTATATAGTTAATATGTTTTTAGTTAGGTCCCTTTGTTTAATAGAAAATTGATAGTTCTAATAAAATTATAGTCTGCTGTCAAATGATTATTAGTCAGTAATCATACTTAATTTACTGAAATGAACTGAAAAAATTTGAAAATTTTATGCTTTGACATTTTGTTGTAGACACACCTTATAGTTTATAATAAAATCTGTATTTTTTATTGGAAACAAAGCTTCATAGTAATAATGAAATGCATTTATTATTAAGCTTTGTATAATTTATCATTTTGATACAATGCAGAATATGTTATTTATTACTATCTACAGAAACACTTTTTAAAGTGAGTATGATTTTCTATACAACTGACAATCTATTAACACATGTATGCAAGACAAAAGACTCTTCAAAGGCGCACTTATTTTTGCTATCAATTTTACTATTTTAGGGTGCCTAATGCTTAAATGCCCTGCTTTAGCCACATCCAGCCATGTTGCAGTCGCGCTTGGGCAGGACGTCTCTTTTCATTTATTACACTGTAATGTATTTTCTCAAAGTTGCAAAATTACATGAACTAAGCAAGATTGATTCCTTTTTGGAAATATTCCGTTTTCGGCATATTCTTGTTTCGGCACATTTCGTTTTTGGCATAAATCATTATATACAAGAAGTGAAATTAATATTGATATTGATTAAAATATAATATTTTACTAATAAATATTATTTTATTTTACTACGCAAGCAAAGTCTCAAGTATTTCATACATACATACATATTCTCACGCCTGTATTCCCAAAAGGGGTAGGCAGAGCACATGAATTCAAAAATTCAGTGCCACGTCTAGCAATTTCAGGGTATGCAGATGGTTAAAAGTATTAAAGTATTTCATAGTATAATTTATTTACTAAAATGTGCCGAAAACGGAATATGTCCAAAAAGGAATGTGCCGAAAAAGGAATCAATCCTAAGCAAGTGATTGGTAACAGGATATGTTTGCTAACTACATGTTACATTATTATTTTTGAAACTTACAGTTCACATAATGTTGATGTACTTGCTGTATTACCATTCTAAGACTACTTATATTAAAAAGGTTGTTAAATATCGTGTCACACAATAGGTAATGTTTTTAAAATACTGATTTATTAATTTATTTTTAGTTTACTATGTAATATCTCATTTTATCATTTTTAATAAATTTAATAAAATTTTACAATTTTGTTAATGCAATTTTTTAATGAACAAGGAAAAATTAAAAATAATACTGATTATGATTAGGATAAATTCTGTGTAAGGTAATAAAAAATGAGTGTGATTAAACGGCATGTTTATCTGTTATTTCCACAAGCTACACTGTATTACGGGTAAGTGGTAAGCCACAGGCTAAAGGGTAAAAGCTACTTTGGGATTGTGTCCTGTTTTATAACTACATATTAAAAAGGTGAATTTATGAAATGAAAGCTCCTGCTCTAGTGTTAGACGCTTTCCTGATTATAATTTGACTACTGTTCACAGTGAATTGTTAAGAGGACACGCACGTGTGATGTTCTTGGATAGGTAATTCAATCTCCCACACAAATTGTCGTCCCGCTGTAGCACCACGCTTTTGCATTCCTGATATAAAAGTCCGTCTGACCAGGCGTGAGCGAATGGGATGAAGATGACTAACGCTCTAAACTTTAACATAACATAACACCATACAATCACGCCTGTGTTCTCTAATGAGGTAGACAGAGAGCACACGAAACGTGGCATAGACAAAACCATGATTGTGGCAATGTCACGCTTCGCAGCCACTTCTAGCATAGTTATTGGTTTGCGAAGATGGAAGAGGTAGAATAGTGACAGGTTGCTAGCCTGTCGCCTAAAGCATACCTAAACCTTTTTCCTTAGTCGCCTCTTACGACATCTACGGAAGAAATGGAGGGGTGTTATTCTATCCCGAATTCCCGACACCACACGGCAAAACTTTTAAACCACATAACAAACGAAGTGTCTTAATGCATCAGATGCGGCAATGAATTTATAAGTTGCAATATTTGACTATGATTTGACTACAGACTAAAAACAAACAAACATCGGGGAAAGCAAAACTAGATACATAGATATAAAATCTTGTAAAAAAAGTAGCGTTCGAAAAAAGTAAAAGAAAAAACCTTTCAAGTTAAACGGTTTTATATGCATTGATTAGTCTAGCCAAGGCTATAGTCATGGTAGCCCTGCGGTTTGACTTGTGGCCTCTCACGCAGTGGGTCGCGGGTTTGAACCCCAGGCTCGCACCTCTGAATTTTTCGGAATTCAAAATTCAAAGTTTTTTGATATTTACAACGTGCTATTAGGTGAAGGAAAACATCGTGAGAAAACCTACCGCGTGGGAACTACAGCCCAATCCCTTTCATACTGAGACTACTGAGAGGAGGCCTATGCTCAACAGTGGGACGTACCTAATAATAATAAGGCTGGATGATGATGATTAGACTAAAATAAAACCGTAGGGCACTTCAAATTTCTGCAATCGTCGATTAGAATGTTTGTTTTGTAGTGTCACGAGATAATAGGGCATTTGGTTCTCGACGATTGACGATTTTAGAAATTTGACGTGCTCCACGGTTTTATTTTAGTCTATTCAATGCACATAAAACTGTTTAACTCCAGAAGTTTTTTTGTTATTTTTTTTCGAGTTCATAGTTATTTTTTTTAATTTTGTATAGTGCTCTATATTATTCTACCTTTCATTAGATATAGGTACCTACCAATTTTGATGGGGTTGATAAAAAATAGGATATCTACAATTTTTTTGCGGCGGCTATCTTGGATTTTGATTTTGTATAGTGCACTGTATTCTCCTTGCCAAGACCTTCCATTATTTGAGTATCTCAAATTGACGGGGTTGATAATAAAAAGGTCATCGGCCATTTTGAATTTACAATAATAATGATAATACATTATTGTATTGTCACAGAAACTAAAATCGTTTACCTTTTTTTTTTTTTTTTAAACA
>BHDV01072019.1:289560-323192 GCA_005406045.1 Adoxophyes honmai | reverse complement strand
TTCGCCCGTAAAACCGACTTTACAGGCAACCATTTTTTTGGTGCGTTAGACAATAGCGCTGCAGATTTGGATTAACTCTATAATGAAGTATTATTGTTCTTAATTAAACAAAGTACATACGTAATCCATGATTGAGACGAATCCCCCCTTAATGTGGCGCGGTGTCGCACACGTTCTATCGATTGACTTTATAAATAGTCTCTCGCTGTTTTCTTTCTTTCCCCGCATTAGGAGACATCCTGCATAAATGAATACCTGATTTATTAATCAACCTCCCTGAGCAGGTGTTTGTGCAACTTATTTGCGGCAGCAAGTTAATGGCTGTTTTTCGAAGTTTGTTTTTAGCGCGGTTTTTTATTTGTGGAACTTTAGCATTTTTGAGCTAAATGTTCTTGGGGTGAAATGTTCAGTGTTTAGTACAGTCCCCGGAATCTAATTTGGCAATATTTTAAATTGTGGGGGTAGTGGGGGCGCTTCCATAGAAAGTAACCATCATGAATGCGCGAACTTCCCCAGCTATTTAAAATCTTGCCACGTTAAATGCCGAGGACAGTATTAGAGTTCACGAACAGATTACGCGGTCAATACGGAATGGACTTAATGATAGGATTTTTCCATGTGGCTATGATTTGGGTACCTTCGAAAGACGAGTACCAATATCGCCTATTGCTAGACGACGACGGATCCGCAGTCTGTAATTATGCTGTACTTAGCATCATAAAAAATAGTTTTGCTCGAGTCCTTGAATTTTCGTAGAAAAAATGTATCATGTGTCATAAGAGATAATATGAGTCGGGAAAGAAATTTCACATACATGTTAAGTACACAGTAACATAACATATATAGATATGTTATACAGATAGCTGTACTGTACTGTGTTTCATTTAAAAAGATTATACTTGTAAAGGACAAAATCATTGTTGCAGTTGTTATTTATAATTTTATCAATACAAACGGCTGACAAACGGTCGGTAACACCATTTGCGGTAACGCCTAGGGTTTACTTGAAAATGAATGAGGATTTGAGCGTAATATCTAATGTTACATGAAACGTAGTATAGTAGTAAGTAATTTTTATACATAGGTCCCTATTACTAAGAATACGAGCTATTGATTAAAATATCGGTAGGGAGATAGGTGAACCAAATCGTTTTCTGCTATGAGGTGCCGTTAACACTTATGTTGTTGCTCGTATTCTCGTTTAATGGATATGTTTGCTACAAAAGAGAGCTTTTTCCCATTCCTACAGCAACGTTATTAATAATAGATAGATGTACTTTATATCATTGATGATCCCACTTCCTTTTTTGATGATCGTGCGATTTTTTAAGAACTGTTGCTGTGCGTATAGTATTTTATGCAACTAATGTGAGGCCTTAGAACACGGGTGTGTTTTGATGAAACGGGCAAGCCGAATTTTGTTATGGAGTACCATAACGAGTGTATTAAGTTATATTTATGTATTGCATAATTTCTGTACACGCTTATTATAAACAATTACTACAAAATTGGTTCAAAAGCCAAAAGTCATCGATTTGTATTAGTGTTAGATATAGCTACCATATTAAAACGTGAATATAAATAACGTGCTTATCGTTATACTTACATGCTATTAACACAGACAAATTAAATAACCTAAAATTTGTTAGATTTCTTAAAAAAGTTCAGGGTAGGTAGGTACCCTTTTTCTGAATTTTATTTACATAACATTTTTTGTAAATAATCTCACTAAGTACTTAACTGTTACAACGCATTCATTTAAAATATTCTATTATAAATATTGAAAGTTGTTTATACTTAAACTACCATGATCCATCAGCGCCACTGAACCAAGAAATCAGCAAGTAGTTAAACTTAGTAGGAAATAAAAGAAACATCTGGGCCACAAAAAAGCAAATCTCGTAAATAAATCATGGCTTATCCGACGATCCGAGACGGTTCGCAGGAAACGGAAGCTTTCGTTTTGACGCGATGTTGACCACAACATTATTTATGAGGTTCTTTAAATTCATGCTCTTTACATAGAATCCGAAGTAGGTGAACCAGGGCCAGTTACGGTTTTCCCGCTTTTAGGAAATGAAATAAAACTGCGCAAGGTTTCTAAACGAACTTCAACCGTCATTCCGGAGACAGAACTACCTAGCTAGAACCAATATTGAACTTAAGTAAACCAACTTTTCTATTTACCCTCAACAATAGCCCCTCAGAATGGCCAATCTCCGACAAAAGAAAACTGAGGCCGAAGAAGAAACCAAACAAAAATATAATAAATCTTATGTTATGGATGTGATTGACGAAAAGGTCGGACGTTCGCGAAATGTTTTCCATATTTACTTTGCGTAAGCGGCCCGGAGAGTGTAATAAAACCGCAGTACGTGATGAAGCCCATTTTCCATCAGTGAGTTGACAGCTCGGCCGCGGGCGTTCGGTAATGGATTGCTAATATTGGCTAAATCCCGTAAGTTTACACCCCAGGATAAGCCGGTATCATCCGTCTTCTCTGCACCCAGCGGTTCCCACAGCCACTGGGAATTTAGGAAGGCAAGGGGTGTCGACACATTACTTTAAGTACTGGGTGTGTACGGTTTAAGGCTAGGGGCGCCGTCGCGTGCCAGGAAGCGAAGGAAATTGAAAAGCCTTTTTGGAATTTTTCATTGTTTTTACTGTTTCCCAATGTTTTCAAAGGAAGAATCAGTTTGGCCAAGCGCTGATGTCCTGATTTCTGCTATGTCAGTTCGATATTTAAGAAGTAGATTTTTAAACAATTACTGTATTGAAAACCGAAATTCATTATACTTACGTCTACTTATGTAGAGTACTGTTCGACTTTTTAAGTCCATCACGATACCAAATGCGTGCTCAAACAATGCCCTCTTTGATTTCCCCTATTCCTCCGTCAAACCCCTGCGTTTTCAAATATTTTAATTTCAGAGCAAAGAAACTCAGCAGAAGCCAATAAACGTTTTTTATTTAGTAACAGTAAGACGTTATGCGTTGATGGAAATGAAGAGGGTGCCGGCGACGACTTTTTACGAGCAACGGTTAGAATTTCTGAAATATGACGCGCCAGCGGGGGCGTGCACGAGGCTGTCTATAGTGTCTATCGCGAGCGATGGGGCGCCGGCCCACAATGAAATGACGACGCGATAAAAACATTTTACGTCACTACTTTTGTTTACTTCAAAGGTTTCGAAGGTTTTCATGACAGAATGTAGAGCGCCAACTCGATTGTTTCAGTTAAACGCGAGAGTTTTCAAGCGCTTTGTTTATTATGTTGAGAGTTTACGTTGGGGTGCACATGAGGTGTGGCATATGAAAGCGTGAAATGGTGTGAGAGATTTTCATGTTACATTTTGTAATAACAGTAGAACGAGGGTCGCTGCGGTACGTTCAAGTTCCAAAATGACTCGGAGAAAGATGTTTAAGCCCCGTAATGGTAGCATTTAAATTTCGAGAGATCTGAGTGAAACCGCGTCGCTGGGAAATTGTTTCTTTAATGCGCCGGTCTTCCCACTAAAAGGCGTTGCGCACTTTTGATTCTGTCTATAACGGTGCTCCGCTCGGCCTTTTGAACTCATTTCCATTTTCTTTTCACAACCCAGTACACATAAATAAAAATTATGGCCTAGTTAAGATCGATGAAACATGTTACGCAGGTGCCGTCGTCGGCATGTTGGGCGCGCGGCTGAAGTCATGGATGGAGGCGCAGCTTGGCCGCGCCAAGAAGCGGAAACAGAAGCTGTCGCGGCAATCGGCGACTGCCACATCCACGTCGGGGCCTCTGCCGCCTCCGCACCTCTCTTCCCCAGAGAGCGCGTACAGCACCGGGTACTCCACCGATGGCACGTCGCCGGGCGCCGCGCCCGCCCCGCTCGCCGCGCCGCTCGTGGCGCCGCCGCCGCCGCCCGCTCCGCCGACCACACACCTTTACCACGAACCCGCTAAGGTAAATATGACCGTTTCGTTTGTTTACTTCACGCCATCTGCTTTGCGAGTATTACGATGAGATGAGGTGTTTGATTTTAAGGGATTTTTCGGTGAATCCCTCCGTGTATTTACCAAAGTCGCTCCTCTTTCCTTCAGTCAATTTACCCCGTCGGAATTTGATACGTGAATGTTTTCCAACTTGTGCGTAACGTCAGCTGAACAACTGAAGAATATAATTAAACCGTAATTCAGGATCCACTGGCGCGTAAAATTCCGCGCACATTGCAAAAGCGAGCTTCCTCTCCAAAAATGTTTTTAAAAATTAATCATGAACTGCGGCGCTGTTTCCCGCATGTTAAATCATATTCAAAACACGAAACTGCGCATAACTCGCCGCAAATCGAATATATAAAATCCCAGCTTCGTGTAGTTGGAGAAGTGGAGTTTTGTATTGTGCACACGTAGGGGCACTAGCGAACTGGGATCTCTATTTATCTCAACTACATACTAACTGATTTTATTGCCGCAATAGACGTTCCCGCTTGTCTCGCGAACGTGTTCAGGTATTGTTCAGGTGTATCTATGCTGTCTGCTGGGGTCGGGTTCCAAAGGAAGCCTTTGGAAATCGCTACTGGTATCATGTTGTAGGTATTATCGAACGTTCTTGCGATGATTGCAATACAGCTGGGTAACGAATTGTTAGCCAGCCTTTTGCGTATAATGCGTCAGGGGTTACACCCGTTTTACGTTAACCTATTTTGACGCGGGTTTAATTATTTCAGAATAAATTGACCCAAACGAACTTCATAAACTACCCACGCGTTGTAATAAGTTTGCATTAAATCACTGTTTCATACTTTCAAAGTAATCGGGTTGTAATAGCTTCCTAAACGTAGTTATATGACTTAACTGCGCTCGGTTGGTATGCAGAGCAGAGCCAGGCCGTACGCTCGACTCAACTTTTGTTAATTAACTAGACCGGATAAATTGACGAGGGAGGCCTTTTATCTAAGCCATATAAAGCTTGAGCGTTCATCATTTTAAAACACAATAATGCTAACGTGAATTACCTATTTCGCTTATAACGCAGTTGGAGCCATTGTTGCGCGGTTCCGAATTGCGGGGGAAAATGACTCGACTAATTGATTGATTATCTTCATTAGTCCCGTAACTTTCAGGCGTTTCGTTTGTTGTATGTTTTTGTGTACAAATTAAAGGATCAAGCGCTGGACCCCCGCGTGATTAATTTAAACCATTAATTTTAACATACCGACGCCCTTTTTTGTATTATTTTAATCCCTGAGGGAGTAATGGGGTAATGAGGTGTGCATGCTGTGTTATTGGTTTAGCCGGGCGTTTCGTTGCGTAAAAGCTGCACAATAACAAACTCGTGGAAAGACTGCATGTCGTTGTAATTTTTGTATAATATTTTAATTTTTAAGTAAGTAGGTTTAAAAAATATAACGATTTGAAAGAAAATACTAAGGTGCAAATATCGTTCAAAAGTTTAAAGGCAATACGTTTTTATTCGATAAATATCTTGGACTAATTATCTTGGTACCAAAGTTGATGAAGATAAAAGTTTCCAAAATCCTCAATAGATGGCGCTACGTGCTCACCAAGTCGTGGTAACGTTGTGCTGTCCTAACTTTACGTATACAACGATGCGCCCTCTCAGCAACTTCCTTGTCTTGGGGAGCATAGTGCGCAGTGATCGTAAAGTGAGAGCACTTATGCTGACACCCACAAGTTTACTTGTACCGCGCCCGGCCGCCGCAAGGGGGTCCGAGCGCAATTTTTGACAGGCTTCTTTACTTTACAGGAGGCCAATTATTTCATTTCGGTATTCAAAACAAAAAGAAAAGTTTTTGGCTTCGGTTTTTTTTAGGCCGACGGAAAGCGAAGGTGTGTCGCATAAGGATAAGAAAGAACAACGCCATTACTAAATAAATTATAAATCATGACTTAAAAAACGACAAAGCGATTTTAATATTATTTCCCTGAATAATGCGAGCAAATATTGTTAGGAGCGCTTTATTGCTCGAAAGCTATAAAGGAAAACAGGATTTTTTTATATGACACGATTGTATTGGATCCAATTTCAATTGCCTTTGGCAAAATGTGGGCAACTCGATTGCTCCTTTGAGCATGAGCAACCCTTATGTTGTACTTTGTGATTTATTCGTACAGTTGTCCTTCTTTCATATTTATTTACAATCCCTGCTACCTACAAACAGGCAAATTTTTCGAATGTTTTAATTGAGTTTGTTTAAGTTTGTAATTTAATTAGGTAGAACAGTATCTCTTTTATCATAATTAAGTAAATGACTCATCAATTTTCTTCAAAGCCGTATTTAAGTATCGACCTGTATAAAAACCTAACTAAGGAAAAAATGATACCTACTAGCTTTTTTGCTCAGTGTAATTTTTGCCAACAGCTCTTTATTGTTATCAATCATAAATTATGTGGATCAGATTTTAAGCCAATCTGGCCAACCTACAGAGACGGTCCTACTTATGATTTTGTCGTCCGACTTACTTACTTATTATTAAAATTTCAACTCAATCGGTAACCAGCAAGTGGATCAAATACTTAGGATTGAATTACAAACAAACAAACGGGCCTAACTTCTAGTCTAGGTTCTGTTTTATACTCGAGACAGCCGCATAAAGAAATCTGCTTGTAACTGCAACAATTTCTAATTTCCTGTGGACGTATCCTAGAAATTCACATCTTTACAGGCTGACCCAAAAGATATCGCCATAGCAAAGAAACATAAAATAGTTCACTGATTCAAACATGAACTTGGGATAACAGTTTCTAAATGTAAATTCCAGCGGCGTTCAAGCGTGGGCGTGAAGCGTACATTGCCTGAGCCTCCCGTGGTATGCATGACGCCATCGCCGCGGCCGCGCTGCCGTATCCGCACCAACCCCTGGCTGGGAAGCACCTCGCCCAACCCGCGCCGGCGCGCGCCGCTGCTGCTGCACCAGCAGTCGCTGCAGTGCCCGCCGCCGCCGCCGCTCGTGCACGCGCCTTACTCGCTTGACTCGCACCCGGCGCGCTTCAGCAGGTGGGCATAACGGCTGGCTGCTCTAGACAGAAATAGTCAGCTGGCTGATTGAAACAGAAGTAGTCAGCTGGCTTCTTTAAACACAAAGCCAGTAGTCAGCTGGTAGTTCTACACACAAAGCCAGTCGTCAGCTGGCTGCTATAGACACAAAGCCAGCTATTAGCTGGCTGATTTAGATACAATGCCAGTAGTCAGCTGGCTGCTCTTTACACAATGCCAGCCAGTGGCTGTTTTAGACACTACGCCAGCAGTTAGCTACTCTAGACACGTCAGTAGTCAGCTGGCTGTTGTAGACAAAACGTCAGTAGTCAGCTGGCAGCTTTGGACGCAATAGCTGTAGTCAGCATTGGTACGAAGTTCCTGCAGTGTCCACCGTCATCTGATCACTACCTGTGCATTACATAATATATCTATGAACAATTTGCTCGACAAGTGCCCGCTACTTTCATGCCGCATCAAAAATCTACTCTGTTCGATCGGTATTACAGGTCTTGTGGCTTTAATATGGCTCAATACATTGAGCTAAGTAATAAATACAAGTAAGTACTTAATTGTATTAACAAAACTGCCTTGACCGTTTTATTGCTGGGATAGATTACACAGTTCAATGTTTCTATTTACTGAAGAAGCCTTTCACTGTCGTGTTAATTGGTTCTACCTGGCCGATTACGGTCACTGCAGTACCTTCATAGAAATTGTGATGTTAGAACTTAACTGTATTCCTTGTATAATTTTAAAGAATCCCAATGAAAGCAAAGCAAAACTTAAAATCTACCATTGATAAGTATCTCGTTATAGAGCTTGTCATTAAACCTCAACCACAATTTCGTCCTTCGCGCATCTCATGTAACCGAAGTTGTGCCTATTTCAGATCACCGCACCTGTCACCTCACTTGTCGCCACATTTGTCACCTCACTTGTCGCCGCGGCCTCGCTCGCCGTACCGGGCGTCGAGTGACGAGGACTGCCGTGGGTTGCGGACGCGCGGTCGGGAGACGGCCATACTGTCTGATGCGGACATTGATTCCGATGGGGACACGGGGCTGGACGGGGGCGATGAAGATGAACCGGACGACACAGCGTCGCCAGGGAGGCGTCGCGCGAGGCGTCGGAGGCCGCCGCGGCGACCGCCGCGCTCTGCGGGTAAGAACAGTCCTCGAGCTAACTCTTGCTCCTGATGGGAGTGCTCTTGGTGTAAGTGCATTCAGTAAGGGTCACATACACCATTGACTTAAATCCAGATTTAGCAGTATAAAAATCTATATTCAAGACAATGCTGCAAGTGGTCATTGTTTCAACTGAAATCGCATTATTCATTTCAACGCTAATATAGTATGTGCCAGACTCACTCTCAGCTAATACCTTTTAAGCCAATAGAACAGTCTATTCTGACCGAATGATTAATGCTGATATTATTCGTTTTAAATCCAATCTTTACGTTAACAACTTGCACAAATTTTCTATATGATTTGATTCTAACTGTACCTGTCATTTTTTGATTTAGTAATGGGTATAGTCTATCCTGCACGGCAATTTTATTCGCGCCTTGTAGTGCTAGGCCGGATAATCAATAGCTCTCGTATATTGAAATCAGTTGCGCGGAAACCTGATTCTTTTAGCGTGCGCTGTCTTTCCTAAAATAAATCATTAACCAGTACTCTATCCCTACAATTGAAACCCCCCCCTGTTCCAGGAGCGACTCCGCCCCGCGCCCGGCGCCGACACGCGCCCACAGCGCCGCCGGTGCGCGAGCGCGACCCCCTGCTAGAAGCCGACCGCGAGGCTGAGAGGAAATACCGCGAGCTCATCAGAGAAGCGGAGAAGTTGCTGGTGACAGTGTCGCGGGCGCCGTTGGAACCGCCGCACAACCCTCGCGTCCGCGAGCTGAGGGCCACTGAGGTAAGACCTACAGCCTTCGTTCATAAACACACTCATGGATTCTTCTGGTAAGGCTATCATACTATCGATCATGAGGCCGAGAGGAAGTACCGCGAGCTCATCAGAGAAGCGGAGAAGCTGCTGGTCACTGTGTCGCGGGCGCCGTTGGAACCGCCGCACAACCCACGCGTCCGCGAGCTGAGGGCTACTGAGGTAAGAACAACAGCTTTCGTTCATAAACACACTCATGGATGGTCTGGTAAGGCTGCCATACTGTCGATTGTGAGGCCGAGAGAAAGTACCGCGAGCTCATCAGAGAAGCGGAGAACTTGCTGTTGACTGTCTCGTGGGCAACGTTGAAACCGCCACACAACCCTCGCGTCCGCGAGCTGAGGGCCACTGAGGTAAGACCTACAGCCTTTGCTCACAGCACACCCACAAGGTGCCTCAGGTAAGGCCTCAGGTAATACTACCGATCACGAAGGCGGGAGGAAGAACCGCGAGCTCGTCAGAGTAGCGAAGAAGTTGCTGGTGAGTGGTGACTGTGTCGCGGGCGTCGTTTAAACGTCCACAACCTACGCGTCCGCGAACTACGGGCTATGGAACCACCGCACAACCCACGCGTCCGTGAGCTGAGAGTCACTGAGGTAAGACAGCCTTCGCTCCCAGCACCTTCACTGATGCCTTGGGTAAGGCTGCCGTACTGTCTATTACGAGGCCGAGAGGAAGTTCCTCAAGCTCATCAGAAAAGCCGATAAGTTGCCAGTAATCGTGTCGCGGCTAGCGGCCGCCTTTTGAACATTTTGAACCACCGCATAACCCACATGTCCGCGAGCTAAGGGCCATCGAAGTAAGACCAACAGCCTTCGCTCACAGTCCACTCGCAAAAGTAACCTCTGGCTGTGACACTGTTACGAAGGAGGCTAGCTCGCGGTACAGCTGGACCAAAATGCAACATTGGATAGCAGCTATAACAGTGCACTCTACGTTAGTTTGATTTCAGTTGGTAGGTACTTTTAGTCTACGTCAATATAATTTTGTATTTTAAAATGGTAAATATCTATCTTGTTCGTGTGAATTTCAGGCAACGATAATTGTCTAACAATTAATAAGTAGACAACGAAATCACCTGGCCATTTTATCCAATTTGCACCGTTTCATTCGTCTTGCATTTATGTATCTGTAAAACATGTACGCCTGTTGTCCATTTACTAATTCACGTTTTAATTTTTTTTCAGCATTATCCTAAACACATAACCCGTCAAATGAATCTAAGCCTGCAAGTTTCCTTTGAAGATACCTGTGGTTATTACTAACAACAAAAACTAGATGTCGCTGACATCCCCGGCTTTCATGCTTTCATTTTATTTCGTATCATCTACATCACTACCAAATGTTTATTACCACTGAACCAAATTAATATCTTTCGCTCTTCGTCCTTCTTGTGCCCACTGATTCTTGTAATGAGAATAACCTAGATCACATTTTTGATTTATCATATAAAATACAATATACACAAACATTTATAAATGAAAATTCACAAACATTCGCTTTTATATTCGGAAGTTTGGTAATCATAGTGATGTATTACGTCACGATGAAACATAAAATAATAACAAACCTTCTAGTCTAGTCTCTAACTTAAACTTTAAATAGCCGGAAAGTAGCATATTCAGTCCAAACGACATTAGGCACAGCTGAAAGCTTCCACTCAAAGGCACTTACATAATATCCAGTTGACGGTCTACCCCCTACACGCTCTACCATACTTTCATAAACCCCCTCACGACCAGCATGAACATAGCCACATTTCATCATCAGGTCGAAGCCCCCCGCCGCAGCCCCGAGCGCACGCACATAACGAACTTCATGCGGGCCAACTCGCCCGAGCCCCCGCGCCGCTCGTCGCCGGTGGCGCGCCGCTCCCCCCTCGCCGCCCCCCCGCCGGCCAGAACCCTCCCCCCCTCCACTGACAGGCCGCATTCTGAACCGCCGAAGAGAAAGGCGTACGCGAGGGACGAGGTAAGAACGGGGTGGTAGTAGGATTGTAGTGTGGTCTAATTTGTATACAGACGTTGACATTGCGAGTATATTCTTAAATGGGGTAGGGAGATTTGAACATTACATAGACAAAAAACGATGGCGTTTTAGAGTTCGCAACCATTTTTTTCACAATTGTTAGTAGAAAACTTTCTACATGTAACATGTAACTAGCCTTTGCCAATGCATGCCTATCATACTTGCTTAGTCGCCTCTAACTGGCGTTCACGGTAGAAGTAAAGAGGTGCAATTCTTAACCCACGCTGGAAATGAGTGAATGAGATAGTATTTAAGAAGACTGTGCACTCTTGTAATACTTATGAACACGCATTCAATAAAGTTGAATAATAGTAAATGTAAATGAACGAAAAGTGATAACACAGAAATGTACAATTAAAACCTCACAAAATAAGATAATATTGTTAAAACATGAGCTTGTGTATGCTTTTGATCTGCTTCCTTTATCGGCTTTGTCACTGTAACAAAGCCTAGAGTGCGAGTACTTGTATGCTTAAATTTCATATATTTTTCGTTCTTCTTTCCAGGTTCTCCAAACTCTTGAAGGTCTTCGCAAAAGCCTCCAGCAACAATCGGCGCTGTTGGCTGTACAACGCACCCGTCTGGACTCTCTATAGCCTAAGGCTGCGTTTGTATGTTGAACTTTTCTTCCCGTCCCTGCCAAACCTTTAGTGTAGACCACCGGATTGATTAGGTCTATGTAGATAAAAGCCGTTTACTTGTCGTTGTTGTTAGTCATTATGTAGATGAATTGGTATTTTTATTTCTTAAGATTGTCATGGAGAAGAAAAACTAACGACAATACGATAGTAACAATAGAAGCTCGTTTGCAAGTAGATTAGTCCTGGGTATCGGACCTCAGAAAAATTGAGATCCATGCTTATGGATACTCGATTTAATAAAATTGCTGTTATTGGACTGTAAGTAGTAGAAATTACCACTCAATTGGAAAAAGACTTGTAGGTATTTACTTTAATCGCTGTATCTATCTTTATAAAAAACGAGTAACTGTTGGTTAATAATTTTCCCAAATAATGGTCAATTTTGATATGAAGATATATCAAGCATGTAATACGAATTTATCTTGTTAAGAGAAATACTGGAATTATGACCTGACCTATCAAAACTATGCCTCTGCATAGTCTGCATTGTAGTTATCAGCTTTGGGGCCATAGAACCCTGTAGGGTGCCCCTTGCTGAGGACAGTGATGGAGGTAACTCGAAAAAGTTTTCAGTGTGTATAAAAAAAATTGAGCATTAGGGCTAGCGTGTCAAGCCAAGACCAAGTAACAGAACTGGAAAGCGACATAACCATTTTACGATTGACAAAAAGAAAATAACAGTTCTTTCTACAAAATACGTCTTATTTCTTGACTTTGAAATGAAAATCTTATGTTTTTTTTTGGACATTGTAAACGGCCTGTAGTTCTTCCACACATTGTTTTCTAGTCCCTCCACGTTAAGTTCTGGTGTAGTGATTGTTAGCATAGGTAGTGTCGTAGTAGTGACTTGTTATCGTTTCGTATAGGCGAGGCCATTCTTTACCTATCTTCCAATAATACTCGTAGCATTTCTATTAGCTTAGTGTAGGATGAAATAGAAAGCGGTATAATGCAAAAACTAGAAAAATTGTCTAACAAAGCATTCTCATCTTTAGTGCTCATCTAGTCAAAGTATTGTTAAAGAGGGTTTGCTAGTCGAATTGTTCGGATTGATATGTTAGGCGAAGGCTAGACGTTCAATAAATATTGTGATCCTTCAATATGAGAATATTGATGGATCACAATCTGTTCATGAATTCAGTGTATTTTCCATCAATATAGCAAGACTGGACGATCAATATATATAACAATATGAGATGAATATTGAAGGATGACAATATTTATTGAACGTCTTAGCCTTCGCCATAGAAGTAGTTTTGACAGTTTTTCGTTTTAGCACAACCCCAAGTTCATAAGTAGCAATTAGTTGATCTATGATAATTGTCAAAAATGATCGCTACAAAGTTTTCAAATTTCGTTTTATAATAAGAGGTTTTTTTCTAGTTTTTGCTGTAGGCACCAGTTGCCAGCCGCGGGCAGCTTAGACGTTTGATTAGCTCATTATATCAAGTAGAGCCGTAGATTAGAATAGCAAGCGGTCTCTCTAGGGTAAGGCGGCAAGTCGTTACCACGGCGTCCTAAGACTGCAATAAATATCTATTATACAATTATTAATAATATGTACTCGTTAAACACGCTCTACTGGCGATTGGGACTGTAGCAGGTACCACATTTGTTAAAGAGACCAATTTTGTATTCCACTCTGCCAATTTTGCTTTACAGTACAGACTGACCTAGACCTAAGGAGTTTTATTTATTTATTTGGATACTTTTAGGACCGCCTCATTGGTGGTTTTGTTCAAAATGCGCGCTACTACCAATTTACAGTTGTCTTTGACCTAGACGACTTCGTGGCTGCTTTTGAAGCGGTTCGAAAAGTAAGATTTATAATTAACTTAATCATTCCATGTTTTTAATGTTGTCCCAAGAAACCCATGAGAATAGGGACACTTGGTGTGTCCCTTATTTTTGTTAGTGCAATTTTGGAGGGAAATGCGCAATGTATGCGATACATCCTCCAGCTACATGTAAATAGATTTATCCATTTACTTGTTCATTGTAAGTATAAATAAGATTTATACATTTAGTTGAATTTTCATTAAAATATTGCATTACTGTGGTTGTTTTCGTAACTTCCTAACCTCCTCGCAGTTCGATAGGATCCCGCTAGATGTCGTTGAACATAGATCTAGCGAAGTACAGTGGCGCCATGCATATGTTTACAGTAACGAAAGATAGATGGCGTAACACACGCGTCTCGTATATTGTAATCGATTTCAGTATAAAATGCTTAGAAGAAACGAGACGACATGCCGTCTGGCTGGCAACTACCGGTTCTTACTTAGAAATGAATTAATTACATGTTATTATGCGACCTAGACATTTAGAGTGATATACTTACTCTAAAAATTTTAGATATTTAGAGTTACATGTAAAGGCTAGGCTGGGCTTGTTATAAATTCACAAATTAAGTATGTACTGCTGAATTCATACTAATTAGGCAACAACTAGCCGTCCTTAAAACCTCACAATCGGAGAGCACATATAATGTTGATATATTATTATCTTCGGATGAAAGCTAAATCTTACTTATAGTTTTTTACACTGAGGTATTTCCTTCCGCATTTTAAATTAAATTTGAATTTCATAAATAATCGTTGTACCTAGTTAGTAATACGAAATGGTTCGTTAAACCCTCCCAACCCCCAGAAAATTAATCAGTTCGTCCAAATCAATAATACTAATTATATTTTGAATTCACAACAGCTAGAAGATATTTTGAAAGTCAGTTCGGCAATGAGTTCAATGTGATCCACCATCGGCACATTTACCTGTGGGAATTTAGCTTTAGAAATGAAAACCAAGAAGTTCTTGTGGAGGAGCTGGGATTTGAACCCAGGACTTTCAGCATGCGAAGCAGACACTCTACCACTGAGTTACACCCCCGATGCTTTGAGCAAGTGAAATTATGGTAAAGGTTCTTAAGTTAGTGACGTAGCCGATCACGCCATTTGGATCACGCCACATCCCACTTTTCTCGATTTGGATCCCAACGGGCATGCGCGGCGTGCGTGAAAGGCAACGCGTGGCGTGATAGCGCAAAACTGCTCTCATTGTGCTATGATCATGCTTTGATCATTGTCGTCAATGACAACAGATAACGAAAATTGTGTCACAGGAACACGTTTTTTAAGAGGCAATAGGTAGGTTGGTAGGTACTTCAGTATTGATCATTAGATACTTTGATCAAAGTATCTACCTATCTGAGTATTTCAGTTTTAGTTCGATTTTCAATTTTACTTCGACTGATTAGTTTTTAAAATAATTTGCCTCAGTGTCTGATATTTTTATCATAGCATCTATAAACTTTTACCTACCGCCTGTTTAAATTTTATGTGAAATTTGAATCAATTGAACAAATTGAGTAACAATAACTGATTTGTTAGTGTATTTTATTGAGAATAATTTGTGTTTCACAATATTTTCTTAAATACTTGGTAGGTACTGCTTAGGTAGGCAGGCATTTTTAAAGTCATAAGCATGAATTTTGTTCAAAAACAACCCATGACGACAATGTGTGTCTGTATCAGGCTTTAGTTTTACTTCGGTTTAGTATTGACTTACCTTAATTTTACCCTTTAATTTTGCCCTTTGCCACCATAAAACATTAATTATTAATTCTCATCACATATTCTACCTGCGTACATAATCGCCTAGTTTCCAATCTAAAATTAATTAATCTATTTTGACACTACCGTTTGGAACTTGTATCGAATTGAAATAGGTATGTAATTCGAGCGTGGGTTTCGGGTATTTTGAAACATTGATATCGCTTATCTTTATTGATGAGGTCTGGTTAAAAATAGATACACACGCGTGCCAATTGCACTTACCCTTTCGTTTACTAGTGTGTTTATTTGTATGTATAGGTACTCCGTTTCATATAGCATTAGACATTCTTAAGGTTAAAACCCTAGGCGTCACTGCAATAATGATTGCTAGCTTTACCTCTGGATTCCTGTTTGTCTAATCTTAAACGAAAAGGAGTATAGTTTGATGGTACACTTGTGGGAAGTTTTCAGCTGCTGGCTCTAGTGCAGTGCAGTATTGATTTTGTTACTATTTTTATTTTACAATATCTACCAGGGAAAACCATTGCGTGTTCATGGCGGTCTGAACCTAAAAAATAAACGGAAATAAAATGTATTAATTCTTTTACTAATATTATAAATCGGAAAGTGAGTTTGTTTGTTTGTTTGTTCCGCTTTCACGCCGTTAATACCGAACCGATTGCTTTGAAATTTTGCAGACCTAAAGTTAGAAGTCCGGATTAAATAATAGGGTACTATTTATCCTGGAAAAAAATTATGTTCCCGAGGGAATGTTCGCTTTATAGGTACCACAATAGGTATAACGGAATGCGGGCGGAAAGCTAGTAAATTAATAAGGTAAACAAGGATGTTAGGTAGGTACATGTTTTTATTTATTTATGTACCAATGGACATTTGTTCAATTAGTTTTCGATTAAACTACCAATTTATAAAAATAGCAGAGTAAACAAACTTTAACAGTTTTCTGCACCTGTACCACAGAATACAGACACTCATACACCACGCCTGCTTTTCCAAAGGGGGTAGGCAGAGCACACGAAACGCCACATAGACAAAAAAATCACGTTTCATGGCCACTTTCAGCATTCCACAGACTAGGTGGGTAACATTATTATGTGCAAAACATGGTTAGGGCGTAAATTGAAAATGTTGCCGCCTTATCATTTTATTTTGCACTTATTTTTGTCGTATATAATATGCTACCTACCTTTATAACAATGATATATATTTTACGATTGATAAGTGAGCCAATTTCAATAAGAACTAGGTACAGTCAAGGAAATTGATACCTGTGCCACTTTGAACCTTTTCACAGTGAGTTTCATATTGCTTTGATTAGTAGAAAGTATGGTATGTCGCAGTGGCATTTCTTGTGAAAAGGTACAAAGTGGCATAGTAATCAATTTCTTTGACTGTACTTCTTTGTTACGCTATGCTTAGAATTCCTCAGAATTCTTAAGTTAATAGGTAGGTACCCACTTAATTAGTACAGCAAAATTGTATAGTTCAACCACTTCATAGATAAAGTAGGTACCAATCTGCTAATTAACTTGAGTTATAGGGAAATAATTCATTTTCGCGTAAGCGGAGCACTTATGTCAGTGGAAAATTTATTCAACATCTACTCAAAACAATCAGTAATTAACTCGTAAAGGATTAATTAACTGTCGCACTTAATTTTAAATGCATTTAAATTGGTTGTTGTAATATTTGTAATACCTCGTCCTGATAATTTTAGTAATGTAATGACTTAATAACCCAGCCTATTAGGGATGGGCTATATACCTAGTTCTTACGCGAGTCTATCGCTGTGTGAGGTTTCCTCACGATGTTTTACCTAATTCACCCAATTGCTCGTGGTAAATATGAACCAAAAAAAGGTTAGTAAAAGTGCCACCGATCATAAAATATGTTCCAGTTAGTTTTTCAAAAATGTGCATTAGATATTACGCATATGTCAGCTTTTACAATTTGTAATGAATTAACAAAATAGTTTCAGAATATAATTTTTTTTCATTGTCCGAATTTCCCTTAGAGGGCCCGATCGTGCCATTGCGTGAATGTGTTGTTTCAACCTACAAATTAAAACATTTTGAAATAACACAAAAAGCAATGTCACAATGGCTCTTTAAACTTATAAACGCCCCAAAAAAACAATTTTGTCACAAACTCTCATTAACTCGCGATATTTTGAAACACAAACACGGAAATTATAAATGGGACGGAGGTTAGCGGATGCCACGCATTTCTCTATTCAACGCTAATTCAGACCCTACGACTATTGTTCCACGTAATACATGCGTTTTGCAACTAATCAACCCATATATCAATCGTGGACTATACCCGGCCATCAGCCTTTCAGTGGGTCTACATAGATAAAATAATGAAGATTTATTACAGTACACGAGTTAATACTCAATTACAATGCACTACACTCTTTGTTGAACACAAAAAACAATAGGATTGAGATTACAGAAACGAGTCGGGGAGACAATGACTTTGTCTTATCTAATTATCAATGTCATAATGATTGTCAGAAATGTGGGTAGGTATTGAAAAAGTCATAAAATTTCTATATTGTCGTGTAGCTGAACCATGTTCCGATTCCAGATGTCACGGGTAGGTACACGCTTTAATTGAAGAATCTGTAAAATTTTAAAAATAGGAAATTGAGCTCAGGTACTCTATTCGGCATAAAATTTGGCAAGATTTTAAATACTTAGTGCTTCCTTACCCCCACTGTATGTACCTGCTGCGGCTCCTAGATTAATGGCTAGTCCAGGGGTTCGAAAAATGTGCGCCGCGGCGCCCTGGGGCGCCGCAGAAGGTATTGAGGGGCGCCGCGGTGAGTCGATTATTTATCATTAACCGAAACCATTTTCATATTTTTACACATACATATTTTCATTTTTACATAGGGTAGGGCGCCGTCACAGAATTCTAAACGTGTGGGTGCGCCGCGGGCTGAAAAAGATTGGGAACCCCTGGGCTAGTCCGTACTCATTACGAACGAGTCTCACGGTACTTTCAAGTTCAAAGTTGGACTTTTCCAAATACCAATCACAATCAGTCTTCTTGATCTCTTTGTCAAACAATAAAATTTTCCACCGCCGCTAAACACACAGACCTGATGTTAGTTTGATTAGAGTTGATTTGCGAATTTTCGTGTACTCGAGAACGTGTGCTACCAAAGAAACTAAATATGTGCTCTTGATTATTACATTTAGTCAATTCTTCGAATGTACGCGGGACTTAATCGCGATTTTATTTTATTTCGAATGAATAGCTACTTGAACTTTTCTCAATCGGGCTATGTGGGATTCTAGGTTAATGTACATTGTACTGCTTTTATTTACGATGTGAAAATTGCGTTAGCAGCTTACGACATATCGGTATTAAAACACTTAAATTATTTAATACCTTAAGAGTTACTCATAATATAGTGGTAGTCCTCTATAAGATTTGTCAAAATATTTAAACTGAATATTTCTCCCTTGAATCGTGCCCGATCCAAAGGTTCCCATTACATTGGCTGCATAGCCGCGCTGGACTGTAATGGAAACCTCATGGACCAGCCACGAGCCTGAGCGGGGATCCGCCCACCATCAGTGTTTTGAAGTACCTATCGAATATAAAGTACATAAAGATAAAAATCTACTTAATTTGAATAAATTCAATGCTAGTTAAAGTTTGAAAAAATTAAACAAATCAAAAGCATTAGAAAACAACTCGATTAACATTATGTCTAAGCTAAGGCTCAGTTAATTAATAGGTAGTGGATTAACAGCTTTCAACAAATCAAAAACGTGTGAAAAACCGGCTTAGCTGCTATTTATTAGATATTTATCTTTTAATTTACCTCAACGCACGTTTTTCATCCGAAACTTTGTTAACACTACGTTAACACGTAGGAACCCCATGTTGAAATAGCGATTGATGGGATTACTTGCGGGAATTAAGACATGATAATGAACATATCTGTAGATTCAATTCGTACCTAAGGATTCGCCGAATCTAGACTTATGGGTAATTATTTAGCCATCAATACGTACAATAGGCAAGTATGTAGCCTTTAATTCTTAATAAAAAAGTACATCTCAGTGAACAGTGACGTTCCTCTACCTGTATCACTTTTCTCAGTAGACCTAAAATCAATTAGCTGTTGTATGTAAAACTTAAAAAAAAAAGTATAACTGTCTTATTGGCTCTCGCGTGTTTTTGTTTTAGTGAAAACCAGTTCTCCTGACGTCAGTATTATGTGCACCGGTTCCAATTATCCGTGTTTTTCCTGCCATAAATTTGGAGTAATAATTTTAATAATGTTTGCTGGTTTGTCTACCCTTGAACACTGACCAAGGTTATTGTAGCTGCTATGATAAAATGTGGCCGAAAGTCAAGGTAAGTAAAATAATTAAGAAGAGTCATTTTGAGAAAGTGAGAAAAAGCGTTAAAGAAATAAGTTTTACAAATACATAAGTAAATTCTATTATACCTTCACAAAATCATTCCCAAATCATACGTTGGGGAAACGACACGCATTCCTCATTAGTTACATATTTCACATTTTTACGACTACACCTCTGAAAATGGCACCTACCCTTTCAGTTGTTTAATTTTTGACTCGGAAGCCAGTAACTTCGAGTAGGTACTTATTTTGTCTTCACTAGCGGTCCTCACTCCACACACTTCGTGGCCACCTCAAGCTACTTATATCCTAATAAATGAAAATATCCATAAATAGCCTTTCGATCATTCAACGTCATTTGTTACAATACGAGACAAATACATCAGTTTACTAATTAACACTTAAATAATTGTGGTAAATGAAGAGTCAACAAAAAAATGGAAATACCTGATGACGCGCGAATAAAACTAAGCGTAGGCACTAAAAAGAGCAGATGAGTGATAATTCTCCAAACGGATGTATTATGTTAATATTCTCCATTAAAGAACGAAAACAAAGGAACTATTCGTAAAGACTATGTTTAGATATTTGACATGATCGACAGAAATAGACATGCGAAAAGATACCATTCAGATCTGGACAATGGAAAGAGCCAAGCAAATCACAATGAGAAGGGCAAGAACTGAGAAACGTGTACAGATACAGACTTTCTAATAATAGCGTGAATATAAATTCCTGTATGATGTTGGGTTTACAAATTAGGTACGCCTCTTAAGAGGATAGGAGTCGCACCACATCTCCATACAAACGTAATCGTAGTCGTAGTAGCAGTAAATAAGAAAGAAAATTAGTTAGAATATCGATAAAAGCAAATCATAGGGGCATAGCCACAACAGATACAAATTTAACGAAAAAAAATTTTTGCTCTTATGTCATTATTCAGGGAGAAAACAGGCGACTACGATTGTATGGAGAAGTGGTGCGACTCCTATCCTCTTAATTTTTTCCTAAGAGGCGAATTAGGGAGAATTTATGCAACGTTTCGTGGTTCTGAATTTCTGATTACCTATCATTTTAGGCGTGATGTCGCATGGACAGATCCATGATCACATTTATTGTTTGTGGCGAATCTATTGGAATTAAAATTGGCTCCGTTGTATAAAGTAAACGTCCGAAAACTCGACCCTGTCCTAGTATATGGCATGGGCACCATACCATACCACCGAAGGCGGTATATTAGATTTGAATGGAGAACTTCAATTGTGCAAGTATGAAATTCTTCATACAAATCCTTCAGCCGTTGTTTGCGAGTACGTTGACTATAAACTCCAGGTAAAGGTAATTGATTGTGAAGCCGGCAAGCGATTCCAAAAATCTAAAGGAGATTTTGGTAGTGCACGGTGTACAAGTTACAAAACAGTAGTATCCATGTACAACACTTATGTATTCAATCAGTTTAGGTAGATGATACGAGTATCATCTACCTAAACTGATTGAATTTTGTTAAAATTCATCAACACGGTGCTGAAATCACAGGAGCTAATAAGATTTAAAAGTTAAAATCGCCCTCAAAGCTTTTTTTTGTATTAAATTTAGATTACGTGACATTTTAAAGAAAGGCAAACTGCGTGGGGTTGTCGTCATTTGTTATTGAAAATAAAGTACAGATTACGAAACAATCTTTATTACTAACCGTATACCTAGCAACAGTCCGATTAAGACATTTAATTAGCCTAGGATTAAAAGATTTGAAATATCTAGAAAAGACATTGTTAAAGTGTCGTGACGTTTCGCTGATAATCGTGTTAGTAATAACATGTAATTTCACTGTATAACTATCATTTTTATGATCCGGGTTTAACGCTCTATCAAATTTGATAATTTGAGATAACCAAGTGCATGCAAAGCGGATGCGATAGTGCATTTTTGATTACTTTATTTTGTCCGTCGCATCATTTATCACAGGGTGAATTGAATACTACTTGACGATTTAAATTCAACAATGCTTGCTTTTGCAATTGTAACAACCATCAACGACAGTCCTTGTTGATAATGTGCGCTACATGTTCGCGTGTATTATAAACCAGAGGTCTCTAGCCATCGCGTTCGCTATCGCATTGACTATCTAGTCAGAAAAACTAGTGGTGGTGGAGGTGATAAAACCTTCTTTCTAGCTGTATCGTTTGACAAATACATAGAAATATATATCGCGCCTGTATTCCCAAATGGGGTAAGCGTATCACACGAAATGCACGGTACTCGGCGTTGAACTTAGCAAAATTTTGGAGTAGATTTGAAAAAAGGGATGCGTGAACATATCTTTTGTACTTAATCTTGCCTAGTTAGGTTTTGAGGACTGTACAAGACATAAAAACTATTTTAATATGTTTAATGTTAACATAATACTGGCCACATATACAATAATACTGGCCACTAAGGTTCTTGGTGGCAGTCAATCGTTTTAAAATAAATAACTTCATCTGTCAAAATACTGAGAGAAAACGTAGTTTTATTTATAAAATTAACAATTTTATTGTTGTTATAAACAAACTTAAAATATTAAATTTACAGACACAATAGCGACATGTCTCCTAAAATGCCTTAACCTAATTTGTCGCCGACCATGGATGAAATGGAGAAGATATTCTCAACCCGTCACGGTTTGACAGATGATATGGCGATTGCGATAGAGATCGCACTGGTTGGATAATCCATTCTAAACTTCCTACTATTCGTATTCAGTGTTGCGAAGACAAGCCAGACGTGTCGAATACAGCGGCAAGTCACGAGACAACTAATTTGAATAAGCATCGCGGAGCCTACATAACGCACGTCAACTTAATGTTTTATCATTGTCACAAACATTGAGGAAGGTTAAGGTCAACGCCTTTAATTTTTAATACCTGATGTTTATTTGTTTTGTTTGTTTACAAAGCGATCAATGAGAACACCATTATCGACTCCGGAAGCATTTACATCGGACGTATGATTTCATTTTTCAGAAGAACAGATGTAAAATTAACAATTGTACATACACACCTACTAATACCTACTACTAATTGTACTTACACGCCGGTGTTCCCAAATGGGGTAGGCAGATCACACGAAATGTGACATACTTAGACGAAACCATTTTTATGACTATATCACGCTTCGCAGCTACTCTAGCATAGTTTTAGGTTTGCAAAGATGGAAGAGGTAGAATAGTGACAGGTTGCTAGCCTGTCGCCAAAAGCACACCTAAACCTATTTCCCTAGTCGCCTCTTACGACATCCACGGAAGAAATGGAGAGGTGTTATTCTATCCCGACACCACACGGTTCACAATTGTATGCACCTGAAAAGTCGTCTATTGGGTCTTATGCTTGTAGAAGAGGTGGCGCTTCGATAGTGCGAAACCTCTATGCTATAGAGTCTATGGTATCATGTGAGACGTCAAATGGTGGCATTTGACAGCTGTCATCGTTTGAGAGTGGTCTGGCTTGTTGAAAAAATGGAGCAACGGTCTTGGAGGGCAGACTGGTCGGATGCAGCCAGAATTCTCTGCGTTTCATATCGAATACCAATCTGTATTGTTTGTCTGTGAATTATGAATAATGGCGGATGATCCGAGCTCTCCGCCTAATCCGTAGTCCCCCTCCGACATCAGTAGTGAAATAAAGACAGCGCCCACATTATGTTCGGTATGATGGAAATCACGTCACACGTGAAGAGAAGATGACATCCACGGAAGAAACGGAGAGGTGTTATTTTATCTCGACACCACGCGGCAAAGCAGTGACTGCACTCTGTTTATTTTAAGATTTGAAATGTCAACGGATAAAGTTTGAATTTCTCTGTGGAATCCAACGGCTGACATCGTTGAGTGAAGATTCGCGTGTTCATTTCCTGAGTTGAATCGCGGAAAAACGACGTCAACGCTCGTGCTTGAATGAATACCACGAACGTGTGTGTTACTGATGAAGATTGCTAAGGCCCATCTTTAATGATCGCGCTAAGGCGAGCCCTTGAGGGCGAGGATTTCGCTTGGCTGTCTACTGTGTCGTTCTTTGGCAAGTTTTGGTACGAATTAATGGAGCTATGACTAGTTTGAAGGCGAGCGGCAGAGGTGAGGTATATGCGGAGAGTTGTTACCTACAAATCGGGTGAGTCGCTTCCATTTCATTGGTGATTGGTAATTCGAGTATCCGTTGTAGTGAACGGATTCGTTGTGATATTTTGATCGATAGTGGTGACACGGTATTACGATACTACTGTGGTAATCGAGTGTCTATTTTATTGTGTTCCCTACCCGATGCTTGTTTAAAATATGACGGTATGATATTCCGCGATATGATATTTCTCGGTTTTACTGTTCAACTAACGCAATATACCCTAGAGATGATAAAAGTTAAACGAGCCGCTATTTTTGTGGATTGTGATGAGTATGTTGACATAGCTATTGACAGATTGTGGTAAGATTCGTTAGTCATGTTACCAAAGCCACTCTTTTAGAACTTTTTATTGGAAAAGTAGTTAGATTACTTAATCTGTTGACTGATTAAGCTGACTGTTGAATGACTTCGAAGTTGTTAAAGAATATGAGGTGTAGAACTTTGAAAAAAATACTATGTGTGACAAATTCCGATTTGATAAAATTTCTAATTGTTTTCATGTGAAATGAGTAAAGAAACTAAATTAAATTAGATCCCAAGTATAGTGAAGTTATGGAAGTACTAGGCGGAGATCGTTATGCTTTGAAGGTACTTAACTGGAACAGAACGATCGCTTGCGAATCATTCCCGAGTGTTACGAGTATGTTCTTTTAGAACTGAGTTCGTGTATTCAGACTGTTACACGTAAGTCAAGATGCACCAGTAACGGCAACGGTGAGTTATTAATTCGGTTGGCATTTGAATCAAGAACTTTATGTAGCTAAAGTCTTGAGGTGTGGTTTTAATCTATTTTGTTTTGCGGGAGTGTGCCTAAATAGCCCATGTTATCGGAAAATTGTTTAACTATCTCGAAATAGAAGCTAACTGTTAAGTGGCGTGTAAGACTATAGTATAGTGGATGAGCCTGTGTGGCACTTGAGCCTGCGTGGCACCCGAGCCTGTGTGGCAACCGAGCCTGTGTAGCAACCGAGCCTGTGTAGCAACCGAGCCTGTGTGGCAACCGAGCCTGTGTGGCAACCGAGCCTGTGTGGCACCCGAGACTGTGTAGTATCTAAGCCTGTGTGGCGCGGAAATTAGTTTAGCCTGTGTGGCGTTAGCCCTTGTAAATACAACGTGTATCGGTGTAGCGAATAGCTTGATTTAGAGGAATAGTTTGAGCGACATAGATGAAGTTTGACCATCTAACAATTGTAACCCTTGAGATTTACAAGCAAAACGTTGTTTACTGTGCGTTTGAGTGTTTTTGGCGTAGACTGCATGCACCTTCGGTCATTCGTAGGCGTAAGCGTAAAATCGGGCCTCATTTCCCGTCGCAGTGCGGCGTGCGTTTGGCTCGCTGGTGTAAGCGGTCGCAGTAATCGCTGGATGGAAGCGATTGGTTTTAGACATTGCCGGATGGAGGTGATGGTCTTTGTGTGAGATGCATACCGGATGGAGGTATTCCATGTGATTTTGTGTGTAATGTTGCCGGATAGAGGCACTTGACGTGAAATTAGAGCACTGTAAGGTGTTAAATTGATTGGTGTATCCGTCAGATAGAGACGATGATTGTATTTGAACGTAGAATAACAACGGTTTACTTATTTGTTGTTACGATTGATGGTTACTTGTTATTTGATCAATAATGAAAGTTGATTGTTTGAGATTAATTAAAGAGAACGTACAAGTATGCCCATACGAACGTACGAGTACTGAGGAGGATACCTGAAGGTCAGTTGGTTGTTGAAGAGTTGGTTGATCAAAGTGATGATCAAGTATCTGAAGTTTCTGACACATTGGTGTTGGTAACACTCGATGGAGGTGTTGCTTGAGCGTTCATGGGAACATTGCTCGATGGAGGCTTTGTTCGTTTGTGTGCTCGAACATACACAATGTAATGCTCGATGGAGGCATTCTTTGTTTATGTGCTCGATGGAGGCACTGGTAGCATAGTACTCGAGAGAGGTGTTATGACTTATTGCGATATGTGTTCAGTTATGTGTTCAGTTGTGTATTGATTGATAATGCTGAGACTTGAATTGAGTTTGAACTTCAGAGATCCTTCGAGATTGATTTACCAAAGCAATGTGGTGATCTGTGCAATATGGTGATCTGTGCAATATGGTGATCAGTGCAATGTGGTGATCAGTGCGATGTGATGATCAGTGTTCATGGTTTGTGACCAGCAAACATAGTTTGAGATTAGAGTACGTAGTACATATGAGATCAGTCTGTTTAAGAGTCTGTATAAGAGCTGTGGTAGATGTGATGCTAATATGACAGCGTTTTTATTAGTCAGAGATGACCGAGTGATGACAAAAGCACCTGCTAGTGTGCTAGCCTTTTAGACTCACACGAGGACGTGTGATGCGGCAGGATGGCAGTGTAGAAGAGGTGGCGCTTCGATAGTGCGAAACCTCTATGCTATAGAGTCTATGGTATCATATGAGACGTCAAATGGTGGCATTTGACAGCTGTCATCGTTTGAGAGTGGTCTGGCTTGTTGAAAAAATGGAGCAACGGTCTTGGAGGGCAGACTGGTCGGATGCAGCCAGAATTCTCTGCGTTTCATATCGAATACCAATCTGTATTCTTTGTCTGTGAATTATGAATAATGGCGGATGATAACCAAGCTCTCCGCCTAATCCGTAGTCCCCCTCCGACATGCTTTTAAATATCTCCACGACGGTAACAAAGAAATATACTATGAGTCTGTGTGGTCACTACGGACACTTCAAATCGTTAGTTTTCGTGTTGCTGACTGTGAATTAGTGTTGCAGCGACACCTCGTCTGGCTGTTACTGCGTGTCGTCCGTTACGAACCTGCTTTGACATTTCCGTGTAAAGTAAACGTCCCTGTGCTCGACACCGACCCAATACTTGCCACCTGCAACCTCATGTCATAGTAAGACAAGTGACAGATGGGTGTTATCCATTGCGGGAGTTGAGACGTCGAGCATTGGTGCTTTTACCTTATATTTCCTATATTCATTGTTATCTATAGGTAAGCGGGTCTTTGGGGTTCGTTTGATAACAGATGCGAATCTATAAAAACAGGACAATATTAATCAATTTGAGAAAAAAACTTGTAGTTACATACCAACAACGTAAAAAGTAGTAAAGGGATTTAATAAAAAATGTCACCGTATGTGTCAACTATGGCTATTTCTACACCGTCTGGCCACTCCGATTGTCCGCAAGTCCCCGACCTCAAGAAGCCTAATGACATAACAGATGCGTTCCAGAACGTTCTTCATTGTGCCGACGCATTGAAGCTAAAAGGGAAGTATGCTGTATGCGCAGGATACTCGATCATTGCCTGATGGAGCGTCTGGAAGCTTCTATGTCTTATACAAAGCTACGGGGAAGTCTAGAAGCCGAAGTCTCTTAACTTTTTCTATCAGTAAACTTGTGTGGAGAAATCAATTTATTGAAGTCCTACTTACTAGGCCATCCATAAATTACGTCCCACAAAATTTGGGAATTTGAGACCTCAAGTCGTACATTTATCTATGAAAATTTCGGTAATTTTGTTCAAGTGTCACAAATCACTGACCCTCCCCCATGACTTTATGTATGGCCCCTATTTTAACGATGTTGCGTGTCTTTTTAATGTAATCATAGCTGTTGTCCGGAATTCCGTCAGCGTAGAGTTATTTTATCGCAATTGTCCGTGGCAATTCCACGGGATCTATGTGATATTCCGGGGTAAAAAAAATTGTTAATCCAGGGTGACTACTTCCAGTACATATACCAAACTTCATCGAAATCGCTCCCGCCGTGTGATCGTGAAAAGGTAATAAACAAACACTCGCATATTTTCGCCATTATAATATTAGCGTGATACATTCTGCATGAGTGTGAAGTCGTAAAATCAACAGTGTTCTTTAGCCCTGTGATACGCGTAACATGTGATGGTTGGATTAGTCAACGGAACAGATAAATACCACATTATACCGCCAATTGCACTTCATCACACGCCGCCGGCGACCCGCTGACACGAATTACGATAGACGCTTCGCCTACAAATCGTAGAAAACACTGTCGGAGTGATATAGTAAATTACGTAAACGCCATGAGCGTGAAAATTGTTTCCCATCTCGTCTTGGTTGTAACGTATGGAAATATTGAAAGGAGTATTGACGGCAATCTTTGTATCCTTAGAGGGAATGAGTTATTTTGTAGCTCTTGTTATGGAATATCCGTGTGGTGTCGGGTCTAGAATAGCACCTCTCCATTTCTTCCGTGAATGTCGTAGGAGGCGACTAAGGAAATGGGTTTAGGTAGTCTTTAGGCGACAGGCTAGCAACCTGACACTAATATACTACCTCTTGCATCTGTTTTCAAATCCAAAATGATGCTAGAAGTGGCTGCGAAGCGTGAAATAGTCATAATCATGGATATGTCTAATTCACATTTCGTGTGCTCTGCCTACTATTTGGGAACATAGGCGTGATTTTATGTTTGTTATGGAATAAAGGAACTAATTAACTTGCGTTTGAAACACTGTGTGTGTCGGGTTGGAAGCTGATTCATTAGGGAAATGGGTCATTAGGGGAATGGGTGGAACTCGTGCTCGAAGGGTTTCGTACCAAAAACTGTAAAAAAAGTTTTTTGTATGGAAGCCCACTAAAATTTGTAGGTAATTTCATAATGTTTGTTGTTATAGCGGCAATAGAAATACATCATCTGTGAAAATTTCAACTTTACCATTCTTGAGATACAGCATGGTGACCGACGGACTGACAAACGGACAGCGAAGTCTCAGTAATCGGGTCCCTTTGGGTACGGAACCCTTGTAAAAACCTTATGGGTTATGCCATATTCATACCACAACAAAGGCTCTAACAAAAAGGAAGGCACAAGGAGTATCCAATCGTGCAGGTGACATAAGTGTCGCTCGGCCTTCCCGCGAGGACGCGCGACCGAGTTGCGCCACAGCCCTCGGCCTCCTGCAGTTAACGCTGCGTTTGCCTCTACCTTCTAATAGAACCCGCGAGGCCACAGGGGTGAGAGGGCAAAGTACTGTCCAGCATACAACTTAGCACGATTTTAGAGAGAGAGAGAGAGAGAGAGGGAAATTCACACAAAGTCGAACGCCCAGGAAGCTACCACGAGATTCGTAATTTCATCAGTCGTTCCTTGCGCCAGCCTGTTTCGATGGATGAATCCGGACACTGCTGCCAATAGCGATACTAGTCGCCAGAAAATTTAACAGAGCCGCTCATTTGTGGGAGTAAAATTCTACGTACAAGTCGTTTACGCCGCGCTGTCGCTAGTGAATACGTTTGTGTAGGTAGCGATTCTAGCGCCACCTATTGAGGATTAGTACAACTTCATCGATAAACGCCATCAGCTGTCAAAACTGTTCTACATCGCGCTAGAGAAGTTTCGAAGATCGGTTGCTTAAATACTACTTCATCTTTCATTTTGCGGACTTCGGTCCCCAAGCATAACATCTGCCTGGAGAGAGATCTCTCTATTGGAGTCTTTACCACAGTTTCTGCGAACTCTTGGAATTGGTATAGGAAGGAGATGATACCTACGTAAACAAATGAAGAAGAGCACAAACTTCCGTTGTTGTCAAATTTTAAGACATGTATAATGAGCTGCCCACGTCCGCGTTGCCAATCAGCACACCGGAAACGATAGGTTTCCTTCGCCTCAAATGCCACCACCACCCAACGATTAAGGTTACGGTCCAAATAGCGTGAACGCGCTTGCAAAATATTCCTTTTCACCTCCACCAGTCACATGACTCGACGAAGAAGTGAGATGCAAACAGTTGAGTTGAGTTCTTGTACGCAATTCAAAACATGGCCTTAACCGGACAAAGTCCAGCGAACGTGCGCTAACCAGTTCCAAAGGAAAGAATTTTCGAGAATTGTATAATATTGACATCACGTTAGAGGCTCGACTCATTAGTATTAAAGTAAATATGGAGCTATGCAAACAGCTGTTGCGAGAACCATTGTCCAGTTCCGCGCAGATTTGTAAATACTAACAAGGTAGTGGCGGGGACGTGTGAACTAAATATTCATGAACAAATTAACAAATATAGGCGATTATGTGCTATAACTTGAGGAAGTTGATCTTTTTTAAGCTTATTGTTTATTCTTGCTAACACGTGATGTAAGAAAACATGTATCGGGGATAAGTTCGCCTTTGTACATTCAAGCTGTTGTCCTGTATATTGTTTTTTGTAATTGTTTTATGTACAATAAAGAGTCATACAATACAATAATGTTATGTGGGTACGTGTAACGAGTGTAGCGATCCATTAGCCATAATACCACCTGGTAAACCATACTCAAAGGCTATCAACAGGGGTGTTTTAATGTCAAAGTGTTAAACGATATAATCTTAGATAATATCACATGGTCTTGAAATATTTGCAGCAGCGTTTGACAATAATATTCGCGCAGTACTTTGAGTAGAATTGAATGAAAACATAATTACAATTTAATGACCCATTGGTATCGGGTTTAGACCCGTGTGGTGCCGGGTTTAGAAGTTCTCCCCATTTAATCCGTGGACGTCATAAGAGGCGATTAAGGAAATAAATTTAAATATTCAAATAATTTAATTCAATATCAGTATCATACCTCTTAACTTACAACTTTTACTAGAAGTGGCTTTGAAACGTGAAAAAGTCAGCCATTTAGGAATGCAAGCGTAATGTATGTATGTATGTAATTCAATTACATTTCAGTGTGTAAGAGTATTGACATAATATCACAGATTAGCAGTTGTTATGTAGACCAATCGTGCATTACATTAGTATCTCGATGAGTATACATCTTGCACGCAATAACACGCAATACTCGTAGTGCAAATACTTCATGTTATTTATACTCATCTACTCGTAAATCGGTTTTGTGCATAATTAACCAGACAGTCAAGGTGTGCTTATAACCTATTTTCCTTAGTAAGTATGTAGACGCCTTGTTGTAAAAAAAAAAAAACGAAATACAAAAATATATAAATCCAAATAAAATGATGCAGTACAAAGGCGAACAAGGATGTCTTACAAAACTAATATATTTTATTATGATGTCGCCTTTTAGGATATCCACGAAAGAAATAGAGCGGTGTTATTCTTAACCCGACACCATATGGCGAAGACAATGCGGGGATGGGAAAGACAATAAAAGTGGAAAGCAAACTAGTCGTTCATTGGAATTTAGCTGTCAATGGGTTGTTTACGTTAAAGATTGTGTTCTTCGAGGAAGTTGACGTTTGGTCCGCTTCGGCGTACGCGCACCTCACAAAGGCCGACGCTGTTTGCTCATCAACAACCTTCCTTCCTCGCCGACTGCGTCTCGGCCTCAGAAACGTCCAGAAATATTCAAACAATAACAAGCGAGCATCGCTAATAATGAAGTTAGATGAACAAATGTTACCTATGCCTCTTCGAGTGGCATTCGACCGTTTCCCACCACGCCCGTAGTGGGTAACATGCCGGCACCCGTCAATGATTGCTTAAAATTGGTCATCTGATATTTGGGGTCGAAAAGTGCTCGAATGGAGACCACGAACCAGCAAGCGCAGAGTGGGATGTCTACCTACAAGATGGACAGATGACCTAATACTTAAAGGTCGCCGGAAAACGCTGGATGCAGGTCGCTTCCAAAAGGTACTTATGGAAGTCTAAAGAGAAGGCTTATGTTCAGCTGTGGCTGAAATGATGATACTGATATTTGATGAAGACTATGGCCGGCCTAACAAACTGCACATAAATGGAATAAGATTACTTGAAACATAAACAAAACTATGACTTTTAAACTCATAATGTAGCAATTTTTAGCACAATTTGGATTTAAAGTTAGGCAAAAAGGGTAAAACATTGACAGGTTGTTTGTTAGCCTGTCGACTAAAGCATACTTATTCTTATTCGCCTCTAATGACATCCACGGAATACTTAAATGGAGAGGTGTAATTCTCAATGTAACGGCGTCTCCTTGCTACGGGTTTGGCAAATGAAGTGATGCTAATTGCTATTGTTTCTTGAAGTACAAGCAGATTGACGGGTGTCGCTTTTTACAGACACGTCGAGGTGTCATTTTTTCATTAAAAAAAGCTTTAACTACATATCCAATATTACATATAGCTACATATAACCTACATAAACAGCACGCTGTATGCCAAATGTTGGTTGGAAGAGTGTGCCACTTTGTACCTTTTCACAAGAAATGTCACTACATACCATACTAACTACTAATCAAAGCAACATGGTATTCATTATGAAAAGGTCCAAAGTGGCACAGGTATCAATTTCCTTGACTGTACCTACACGAAACCATATTATGGATCTCCTCAACTGTTTTTCGTTTCAGGCGACTGGATATTTTTGGAAAGATACTTTTATTTTAAGAGACATTTTATTTTAGGACTAAGGAAAATAGGTTAATGTATGTTTTACGTCTGGCTAGCAACCTCTTCTATCTAACTTAACCTGTCGTCTGCATTTGATATGGATCCCAAAAGTACCTGTCGTATGTGTATGATAAGGATCAGTATCATACGCCGTTTTCGAATTTTTGCGAGTTAGGATCCTTATCAAACACAGAAGACAGGTTAAAACCTAAAAAAATGCTAGACGTGGAATACTTAGTCACGGTTTTGAATGTGTAACGTTTCGTGTGCTCTGCCAACCCTATTTAAGAATGGAGGCGTAGATTGTTGATAGTATAGATATTTAAGGTTTTTAATTAAATCACCATGTCAAATAATACACAAAAAAAACACAACACAAAAAAATATTAGTCAAATAAACCGCCCCGCGTCATCCCTGGCGCTAAGGTGCCCAAAACGCTAGCCGCGTTACCGCGTTGAACTGCGATGGACAACCTTTGCAACAGGAATGGAATTTAAATAAATAGGTTTGTTAGGGTGACAAGTTCTGCGTTCGCTATATCAAATTGCTATACTCGTATGTCTTACGTCACTCGGTCACTACTCCCGGGCCTCTATAACGGTAGAACATCTAAGTATAGTGGCAATACTTTATACATATGTCTGATTAATAGATTTGCAACGACTTTTCTAATAGAAAAGTGAAGACGTGAAGAACTGGATGTAGAATTTACATAATAGAGCACCACTGCGGCAACTTTTTGTAGTGAGGAAGAGCACTTATTTGTTCCTTATAACTACGAGATGTGTTGTTAGTCACAGTGTACCGTAATATAAGGCGAGTTGGGTGATGTCAGTTGGGCTATGAATGGGGAGAGTCGGGATGACAGAGGACTGAGATGGTTTTTTATAGGATACTACTACATAAGAGCTGGATATTTAATAATTATTATAAGTTTGTAATACAAAAGAGTCGATCCATTAACTTTCCAAACTCATTTTAGTATAAAATCCCACCTCAACATAACACGGGGTGAAAATGTCTTTATTTTTAAAGTTATTATAATATATTAATCCACCTGAACATCGAAGTACATAAAAAAACCTCCTAAAAAAAGGAAAATTCACTCACCCATTTCATTTTACGTTTGTGCCGATTTCTTGCTGCAAAATTTGATTTAATTATGACCGTTTAGCCTCGCCGGGCTAGTATCATGTAAAGGTCCGACCACACCGCTGCGTAAAATACGGTAGCGCTACGGAATCACATTGACAAAGAAACTATAGAGATAATGTCAAAAAGCGGCCAACTGCAAGTCAGACTCGCCCATGAAGGGAACCTCAATATCATCTATGAAGACCGATCCATAGATGCCGCATCACGTATGAGTGTGATGAAAAACACAATTTTGATTTCCAGTTTTAAGTAAAGGGAAACCTACAAAATGTATTGTTAAGTTTTTTTTTAACGTGAAAATCTTAATGCGGTTCACAGAATACATCTACATAACGCTGCTTATCTAAAATAAGTCACTATTCCAAAATACTACATTTTCGTACTAACTATAAAACTGGGTGGAGAATAAGCT
>BHDV01072019.1:241683-282389 GCA_005406045.1 Adoxophyes honmai | reverse complement strand
AAAAAAAAAAAAAAAAAAAAAAAAAAAATACAGCCGAATTGAATACCTCCTTTTTTGAAGTCGGTTAAAAAACAAGGTTATTTTTATTCTTACAATAAGTTTCACAACATTCGGAAACATTTTCATTGTTTGTTTTCCCCTTAAAATTATTTTACTTAAATCTAATTTATTGTATCTTCGTTCTTTTTTTTGTCAAACAAAAGAAGTAACACATGAACAATTTGTTTTGTAATCGTACAGACGGAATAAACAGTTTTTTAGAGGTTTCGTTTTGACATCTACTTATACGCAAATAAAAAAAAGTCCTACTTTAAAATTTAAAGTAGGTATTTAATATAGAAGACATATTCACAAGAACATATGCAAAATATGATAGTAATTTACCTACTTACAGACTGGGTCTGATGTAGACTTATCCGCTTCGGTAAACTGGCTACACTTTGGCAACCTTTGTGGGGAAACTGTGGGTGCCAGTGAGGGAGCCAGAGTTATCAACAAACAGCTTGCTCTTCAAAACTCAGACGCACTCAGCAAGTACCTTTACTTGGCTCACGAAGTGACTGCCATGTGGGATGTAGACGATCCAATAGCGATAGTCGTCTCAGCTAATGGTTTCATAGCGCAGTCTTGGGTAACATCTCGGAAGATTCTTGCTAGGTGGTTGGCTCAAGGGTCTGATGCAAAAAGCGGTGCTCCTTGACAGGGCATGAATCGTCAGGAGTCAGGAGGGTCCTCTGTCTGAAGCCACAAGTTGGAGCCCCGGCCGTCAGTAGCTTGGGTCTTGTCCCATTAACGGTGACACACTAGAAAATAACGTACCTTCCCAATGTGCTTTTGATTAAAGTTAAACTTTATAGTCTTTCTCGTGTCCTTATTTACGCTCTAAATTTTTTTATCGACAACCAAGATTAACAGGTTTCCGATTTTAATAATAAATTTGTATTTATAAACAAGAACCGGTTATATCCCGCTGGGAGTTATCTTGTATCACACTATCGGAACATTCGCTTGGTGAATGCTAGCCGAAAATATAAATATAAATAATTTAATCAGACTGTCGTTAACAAATAACGTAAAAAAGATGATTCTCCAAGATTATAAATGATGGCCTATAAAAGATAGATGGTTGGTAGCCGTTAAGAGGTATTATAAGGAGGTTTGGGTTGGAATGAAATAGTTTTAAATTAATAGTGACTGGCTAGTGGACTGGCTAGTGGACTGGCTAGTCTGTCAGCCAAAGCATCTCTTAATCTATTTCCCCAGTCGTCTCTTACGACAGCCACGGAAGAAATGGAGAGGAATTATTTTAACCCGACACCACACGAGAATGTTAAACGCGTGTCATGTTTATGTCAAGCGTAAAAAATCAACCTATCGAAAGCCGAGTTACTGTCTTCCATCTTGTTTTATCGGATGTATCTGTATGTATTTGCGAAGGTAATTATTGTTTTTTAGGATTCCGTACTCAATATTTTTAAATGAAGTTGACGTTTATGGTTATTACTAGCTTTCCGCCCGCGGCTTCGCCCGCGTGGAACTCGGTTATATTGCGGTATAAAGCAGAACTATAAGAAAACTTCTCGTTTCGAATGACACACAGCGCCATCGATCTATCATCGATCGATATCGATCTATCATCGATTGATATCGATCTATCAAGCAAACTATATTTTTGTTTTCCTTCGGGAACATCAATTTTTTTCGGGATAAAAAGTACCCTATTATTTAATCCGGACTTCTATCTTTATGTCTGCAAAATTTCAAAGCAATCGGTTCAGTAGTTACGGCGTGAAAGCGGAACAAACAAACAAACAATCAAACTCACTTTCTGACTTATAATATTAGTAAGGATGATAAGACTAGCTTTTGCCCGCGGCTCCGCTCGCGTTAAATTCGGGGTATCACAGAAGAGATAGCACACATACCAATTTTATAGCTTTCTACATTGAAAACTTCCACTCCTCACTTTAGGGAAATGGGGGGTTTTGAAGAGACAAAATGTAGCCTATGTCACTCTCCATGTCCTAAACTATCTCTACCTAAAAATCACGTCAATCCATCGCTCCGTTTAGCCGTGAAAGACGGACAAACAAACAAACAAACAAACACACTTTCATATTTATATATTGGTACGGATATAAAACGGTCCCGTCGTAGTCTTAGCTTTTCCTATGGAAGTACATTAAAAAGAGTCTGTACATGAGAAGTACAATTTAGAGTCGATTAAACTGAACGAGAACAAAATTTAGTTTCTCGTGTGTCATATGAAAAAGTGACTTATTCCAAGACAAATTACATTCTTACGTTTAAAAATGTTGTTACCTAAATTGCTGCTCCTCTCTACTGCTCAAGGGTTGACTGGAAGAGATCCTTTTTGGGATAAGTCCGCCTGTGTACTTTGTGTTATTTTTTTTTGTTACCAATCTGTAGTCTTTTATTTATTTTTTGTACAATAAAGAGTTTTTTTACTTTACTTTAAATTACGTACCCACCTAGTAACTCGTTTTAAATATTAACGCGCAAATACCTTATTATTGTAACCGTTATTTTATTATGTTTGTGCTCATACAATAATAACATAAATCGTTCAAAACGTAAGACTCGCGTGCGCAGAATACATACAAAGCGCTTCGCATGTCATATAAATAGGCTTTTAAAGCAATTTTATGCATTTATTTTATTCAAACTAAGTATTTGATTATTCTTCTCTAGTATTTTTCAAGTAATTTGCAATGATAACACGAGACATTCGTGATTTAAGACCTTGAATGTAATAAGTAATAAAATACTGACTAGTCTTGGAACGATGCTGAATAAGCAGGAACTTATATTTTGGTATAGCCAGTAGCTAACATAATGTACACATACGACCTTAGCATTTCGACAATAAGAGTGTTATATATATTTTTGGCACTTTGACTGTATTGATTTCTCTGCTGTTCTCTGTTGGATAGTTAAAACAAAAAGCTTCAATTTTGGTAACTTTAAAGTTTTGGGATAAAGGCATACTCAAGTGACTAACAATAAGCCGCAATATCATATTATTTGTCTGTCGTGTTGTATTGTGACGCATCAGAACCGTATCAGTTTCATACATTCATTTCGCCTCGCCTCTTGCCTCAGAGTAGGGTCACCAACCAATGTCCCTAATAGCGATGAGCAGCGATAGCAGATGGGCAGCGGCCCATGCGGGAAAATGGCCGATAAGTATGGCCACCATAGCCTATCTTGTGGCAGGAGCGCGGGTCGTATACCGCGCCACGCCAGCATAAACGATGTCATTCGTAGGGGCCTAGTCAGCGTCCAAGTGCCGGCCGTTTTAGAACCTAACGGTTTGGCTAGAGACGATTGCAAGAGGCCCGACGGAATGACATTGGTTCCTTGGCGAATGGGATGCCTCTTGTGTGGACACATTCGCATCGACCCATCTTCCAAGGACCCAGAACACTGCTGGCACTGCCGCGGCCTCGGCAGAAGACTTCAATTGCCGAAAATATAGCGACCTCGGTGCCAGTTATTTGTTTGAGGCGTTTGGAGTCGAAACGCTGGGGCCTTGGGGGCCTAATGCGCGCCGCATATTCAAAGAGCTTTCGGCGTGCCTCATAGAGGCCTCCCGTGACCAGAGGCCGGCCATTATTTCGCCCAGCGAATCAGCATTGCCATGCAACGTAGCAATGCTGCCAGCCTTCTGGGCACCCTCCCTATTGGCGGCGATTTGGGAGATTTTTTTTATTAGTAATTTTAGTTGTAGTTAAGTTTGTTTTTAGTATAAAGGTAAGTAATACTGGGAAAGATTCAGGTCATGCTATGTAGGTACAGCCACCAGCACCAAATATCTGATGAAATAAAGCTGCATAAATATCTGATACGACTCTATTACTGAAGACAGAAGGGCGTATCAGTTATTTTTGTTCAACAGCATTAATATCTGCCACGGCGGAGACCGCAAAAATATATGATACGTCCTTCTGTCCCCAGTAATATGTAGAGTCGCATCAGATATTTATGCAGCTTTATTTCATCAGATATTTGGTGCTGGTGACTGTACCTACATAGCAAGACCTGAATCTGTCCCAGTATTTTTTTTAACAATTTATGGAGTTATTGGTGCTGGTGACTGTACCTACGTGCTCTGCAGCGTAAGTAATCAACATTTCGTTACGACTTTTAGCAAAGAATCGCTAAATTCCTCAGGTAATTAGGTACGGTAATTGTTACAGGATATTATGAATGTTGATGTCAGACGAAAACATTACTTCCATAAAGTTTCTTAGCTTGGCAAAAATTTGCGAAACGGTGGCAAAAAGCTGCGCTATTGTTGTGCTAACTACGTTCTTATTTTTTTTGGTTACAGGTGTTTTACTGCGGTCGGCTAACCTGAAAGCAATAGTCAATGTATTAATAAACAATGGAAATAAATACCACTGCGATGACACACATAGGTATTCCAACAAGATATTTTTTTATGTTTTTCACTCTTGATAGGATGGTAAGGAGTGGCGTGACATTTGAAGATATTTTGCGCAGAATTGCAACTATTTTCTCAGCAAGAAGTACAATCGTCAGTCCTCGAAATACCTATGTACATGTATATTCACGTCAATTGATTGTTCTACGTGTAAGATACACGTTATAACACTTATAAAGTGTCTAATAACAGTGCCATAAGTCACTTCAAAGTGGCAAGCTTTGCGAAGCTTTGAGAAAGTTGAGATGTTAACTTTCAAATCTGCAGATGCGCAAATTACAAAGTTACATGGTGTCGGGAAATAACGGCGCTGTCAATGAAAAGTTAGTGGAATGTGTACGTAGCGAGGTTAATTAGAGATTTATACACCTGAAAATGTAATTTTGTAACTTCATTATGCTGTGACGCGTGTCGAGTCGACTTATCTGTGCTCAAAACCACAAAATTTCATAGTATATTGTTCGGTAGTACTTACGCCCTAGTTTCAGATTGCCATGGCACTTTACATACATATAGTGATCGGCAACAAACTTGGCAAGATTTAAGTGACGGGGGTAATTTCGCGATCGCTTTTTCCAGGTAAAAAACGTTTCGTTATTAGCAGAGATCGGAAAAATTTGCGACATTGTTCGCAATTATGTGGACATGACTCCAAAATTAATCAAAATGTTATTCGGTTAAGTAATTAATTTTTTAGATACATACATACATGCATATAATCACGTCTACGTTCCCAAATGGCGTAGGCAGAGCACACGAAACTTGAAATAGACATAACCATGATTATAACTATTTCACGCTTCGCAGCCACTTCTAGTATAATTTTTTTGAATTTTGTACTTGACATATAATTTCATTCCGAGTCAATAAATGCAAAAATTAGTAAAAATATTGGTTTACAAAAAAAATGTACAGTATTTTTTTCCAAATCGTTATTTATTTATTATAAGTATATAAATATTTACGGAAACGATACCGATTTTAAATACGAACCTTTTGCTAGTATTTATTAATGTAATTAATCGTCGCCGTAACGTAATTTTTGTTTTTAAGTTATTATATTATTACGTGCTTATAAGCAGTTAATAAATGAACTATTATCTCCAAAAATCAAATTATATTTCAATGAATAATTAATTGACATTTTGATTAATTTTGGAGTCATGTCCACATTATTGCAAACAATGTCGCAAATTTTTCCGATCTCTGGTTATTAGGTATAGTATGTACCTACCTATTCTATCTATCTCTATGGGCGCTTGTGGCGCCGTGAATTTTACGGTTCGGCCGTCCGGGTTTTTACAGTGTGTCGCGCCGTCTCGCTCACGTTAATACTATTTCATGTAAGAGCAAGCGAGACGAGACCTCAAGTAACAAGCCGGATCGTAAAATTCATGGTAGTGCACAAGCGCCCTATGTATCATCATGCCACGGCACAATCACCCACTTCGGTCCGATGATGTTCTACACACAGTTAGCTAATTCGTCACTTGAAAATTAATCAGCGTAATAACCTAACCTCTGCACAACCCATATTGAAAAAAAATGCTTCTAACTTAGGTCTTAAGTAGTTATCTAAAAATATCTATTGTCGTTGAGTTACACCTTTAACTTTTGCGCTGTAAGTTTTTTTTTGTTTAACCTATAACTTTTATCACGAAGTTTCGACATGAATTTTGAACAATCGTCGACAGAGACAGAACGTCTAATGTATTCAAAACGATCATGAATTCGATAACGATTTCGTTTACGAATTAACGCGGAATTGTATGGAAACCGTGACAGCGCCGCAAAGCGGAACCTTTGCACAACTGCCATGGTTGACACGTCTCCATATAATTCCGAGTTAATTCGCAAACGAAATCGTTATCGAATCCATGATGGTATTGAATACACTTGATGTTCAGAACAGACTTAAAAAAAATACTCGTTTGAAAATTATTTAACCTGCATGATGACTTGATGACACTTGCGTCAATTGTTAACATTTTAAACAGAACGAGAACTGAGAAAAATAAGAATTGAAATTGGGAAATAAAGAAATGTTTTATTAAAATCCAAAGTTTTAAAGCAAAGTTATATAATTTGTTAAATTATTATATGTATACATTTTGATAATACTTATTAAATAATATTACACTAATTGAACATTACCTCCATCTCAGAGTTTCATTTAATTGGACAATTTAACTGTTAATGAAATATTTTAAGACACTAATTGTATCTGTATTCATTGTTTAAATAAATGTAACTATAATTGAGATAAAAGTCTATATTGGCCCCACATACATTTGGTGTCCGGGTATTTAAATAAAATAGGTAAGACCTAATAGTTATTACCTGTGTGGTGTCGAGGTAGAATAACACCTCTCCATTTCTTCCGTGGATTTTTAAGAGGCGACTAAGGAAATAGGTTTAGGTGTGCTTTAGGCGCCAGGCTAGTAACTTGCCACTATTATACCTCTTCCATATAGATACATATTCTTAAACCTAAAAATATGGAAGAAATGGCTGCGAGGCGTAAAATAGTGATTGTTTTGTTTGTCACGTTTCGTGTGCTTTACCTACCCCATATACTATATATGTATATGGCACATAGGAACGGGCGTGATTATATCTATGTATGAAGGAGAGTACTTCCATATAAGTACGAATTCGGTAGTAGGTAGATTACAATTATTACCTATATTAATATCAAAAACAAAAATCTAATGCATTCATAATTTTCGTGAACTGCGCGGCTTGGATCACTAAACTTCACAGAATCTGAAGTTCTTTGTAAATAATCTTAAGTTTTGAATCACTTAGGTATTACAAGTGTGACCAACGTTTACGTAGTTTGAAAATATCATTAAACTTGATACTTCGTGAGTATATCCAACCGAAGAACAAAAAAATGAAGTTACGTCAATCAGTTTTTTTACCCGTTTCATTTTTTTACAATAACAATTCAACGTGTTTACGTTAGAAACCCACATTTTGAAAAATCTCATGTGATGTTGGGGGTTAGGTTAAATAAAATCTCACATCTCACCAGGGGGGAAGGAGGGTCAGAAAATAAAACACGTCTCGTAATTTGTGGACGCCCCCCAATCTATTGGAATTAACTACATAGGTACATACATACATATTCTCACGCCTGTGTTCCCAAGAGGGGTAGGCAGAGCACATGAATTAAAAAAAAAACCAGTGCCACGTTTAGCAATTTCAGGGTAATCAGATGGAATTAACTATCTGAAAGTAATCAAGTTTAAAGTTCTTTAATTCTCCAACCGGTAGTAGTGTAGTAAAAATCAGGGCAAACCACTTCGGTAGTTATAGTGGAATGTCTGAATCATTATTCATTGAGACGGTGACTTTTTATTTCCTTACGGTAAGGGATTTTCCCTATTGGACGACGATCACGAGGAAATATGAAAAAACAACTTTACATATGAAGTAAATCACATTATTACCTACAAAGGCGAAAGTTTGGGTGTCCATATGTTTGTTACTTCTTCACGCACTGGCGGCTGGACAGATTTCGATAAAATTTTGAACGAGTATGCAGGGAGCTAACTGTCTAGACATAGGCTACTTTTTATTCCGAGGAATGAGCATTAGTTGTTAACGTAAGTTAACGAATTATCCACAGAGTCGCGGGTAACGACTAGTTTTATATATATACCTACCTATCATAGAGGACAGATCAACTAGAGAAATAATCATGGCCACCCAGTTCCGCAAACCGTCAGCTTATTTCAACTTACAAACTGTCATAGAAACTGTAAAAAGCCAATAACCATAGAGGAAAAAGCCACTGCGTTACGCTATCTTGGGCCGGCCCGGCCATAAGAGCACAGCAAACGCCGCCATGCTTTGGCGGAATCGTCTTCGAACAAATTCAATGACATTAGTACTCTATAGGTTCTGTCCTCTATGATACCTATAAAAAAACATTATAATTGCCCCTCCGCAAAGTAGTGCCATTAAACCTACTCTCCTTCCTCCAAAAAAGTTAAAAAAAGAACAAACTATCTATAGCCGGGTTAAGATACTATTTATTGGGTGGCAGCCTTTCAGCGGATCTAAAATAAGGTAAACGTCCCTGTGCTCGACACTAACCCAATATACCGGGTGGAAAAATCGAATGCCACATGGATGGTAACTATCTTAAATATTGTAAATATCACATTTTGTGTAAGAGAGACTTTCCTTTGTTTTTAAAAACAATAAATTCTGCATTTAAGGATTTATGAAAAATCGTAAAAATTTACTATTAAAATTTATTCATCATCATCCAGCCTATATACGTCCCACTGCAGGGATCAGGCCTCCTCTCAGTATGAGAGGGCTTGGGCTATAGTTCCCACGCGGGCCCAGTGCAGATTAGGAACTTCACACACAACATTGAATTGCTTCGTCGCTGTGTGCAGGTTTCCTCACGATGTTTTCCTTCACCGAATAGCTCGTGGTAAATATCAAATTCGATATCGCACATAAATTCCGAAAAATTCAGAGGTGCGAGCCCGGGGTTTGAACCCACGACCCTCTGCTTGAGAGGGCACAGGTCGAACCGCTGGGCTACCACGGCTACAATTTATTATTTAAAGTATATTATTGTTTTATTTTGTGTCTTTTAATTTTAAATGTTCATGGCCTTCCGTTATTCTGATTGTATTTGTTATTTAGAGAAAAATGAACCTTATCAGTAACCCTTTCAATCAGCATCATAAAATACGGCATGTTATTTTTTGTCACATTTGACCGGTTCGAGTCCCGACTGAGGCAAGCGATTTTTCATAAATCCTTAAATGCAGAATTTATTGTTTTTAAAAACAAAGGAAAGTCTCCCTTACACAAAATGTGCTGTTTACAATATTTAAGGTAGTTGCCATCCATGTGGCATTCGATTTTTCCACCCTGTATATCATTTGCAACCTTATGTCATAGTAAGACAGATGACAGATGGGTGTCATCTACTGGGCGTTGAGGCGTCGAGCATTGGTTACCTTACTTCTCAAATAACTTGTGATTGTGAGACCATCGAATATTGTTTGAAACCGAGGTAGCTCCTTCTCGCACTTAGTTAACGCAATTAATGTCAAATTAACACCAAAATTAGCATTTTTCCGGGCATTAACAGAAATCGTAATGTATTAGCAACCTTCTGGTAATTAGTAATGAACTTCTAACTAATCGTAAGCAAGGATTTCTATGCCATGTGTTGTCGGGTTTAGAACGCCTGTTTCGTATCAAGAGGCGACTAAGGAAATAGGTTAAGATATATTTATTATTATAAGGCTTGCTTTGACCAACTTCAAAAATAAGGAGGTTCTATGTCTGCTGTATGTTTTTCGCTTACACCGATTACTTTGTCATTTGGAGCCTCCGTTTGGGCTTCGTTGTAATAGGGCTGGGAGAGCTTGAGATGCTTCGTTGGGATAAAAATATAGCGATATAAGTTCATTAAAAATAGGTAAAGTACGGTAAGGTAAGGGATTTAACCTAAGGTCGAGTTCAGGATGCTTAACAATACCTTAGTGTTGCTTTTTGTAATGTCTGTACTGGCTGCCACGTGCTGCCACTCCCTCCTTACCGGAGCACAACAATGCCAGAACTACTATACTTACTGATTTGCTTTCATAGTTTTTAAACAATGCAGTTTATCTCAGAGCTGTTAAGACATTGTTGCATGAGTGGCTATAAAATTGGTTAAGAGGGCGCACACATTTTTTACGAACGTAATATAAGATCAGGTGGGGGAAGAGAAATTCAGGGGCAGGGCAGGGGTAAGAGGCACCACAGACCATAACTCGTCGAGTTACGAGTGATTATGGTCTGTAGAGCCCTCTTATCCCTGCGTTTCTCTTCCCCCACCTGACCTTAGTGGTTTTGGACCAATGTTTAAAAAATCGTGAAATGTAAATTAACTCATATTTAGCCATGAAAAAAATATGGTTAGACTAAACATATTCTGTAAATTTACAATAAAATTGTTTCATTTGTAATTACATTAAAGTCAATGAGAAAAAAAATAAAGTAATGGTTCAACTTTGAAATTATGTAAAATGATATTTTAATAATAAAAACCAATAATTTGATTCATGTTAATCCGTTAATCCACAGTAGACTATATTGTTTATCAGATAATAACAAGTTTATATCGTTTATGGTAAATTTTAATGGAAAATTTTCAAGTGAAAGAGAGCTCTGACGCGTATTTTTGTGAAAACCCTTCAACAAATTGGCTAAGTAAAAGAAATCTGTGTTGCTAATAAAATATTTTTTTCCGTTAATCCCTAGAAAAAGAGTTTATTTATATGTTACAGTAGTTTTTCTTTAAAAACTTAAGGATTTATAGCTTTCTAAAGCATTTGAAAAACATCAAAATCACCGAATTTTGTTTGCACGCTCTTAATGTTTAACCGCAAAAAACAGTAAACAGTAAAGGTTTACACGTGTTCCCTTCGCCTCGTGCCATCTTCTGCGTGTTATAAAATGAAGTGTGACGAATTAACAGCGACGCGAGAAATTAATTGATAATTAGTACCCATTTACTAACTATACAGTTTTATTATACATACATACAGAATGGACTATGGCCGGTTGGGCTAGACCTGCGCTGGAGTGGAGTCCTCGTGCCAACTCTCGCAGAGGCAGACCACTTATGAGATGGAAGTTCAACATTCAATAACAGGCTGGTAGAGATTGGATGTGGATGGTAATGGATCGCCAGGCGTGGAAGAATGGAGAAGGCCTATGTCCGAAGATGGACGACGTAAAGGCTGATATAGATAGAGCTGATAGAGATAGACATACGTTACCTACGCCTGCTTTCCGAAATAGGGTAGGCAAAGCACACGAAATTACTATTTCACGCTTCGAATCCACTTCAAGCATATTTTTAGGTTTTAAGTTCTGAGGTACTATAGTGACAGGATGTTGGTCTGTCGCCTAAAGCATATCTAATCCTATTTTATCCTTAGTTTAGGTTCCTATTTAAGAAATGGAAATGTTATTCTAAACTCAACACTACACGCATTCGGATTTTTGTGCAACCGAATACAGCGGCCTTGCTCGCCAATTGAGACTGATTCGCATAATTCTGTATCATCCGATAGCCCAGTATCGTACGATGAGGTGGAGCCTGTGACGATAAATATATTCTTAGTAAAGGACTTTATCACACAACAGGCCATTCAGCTACGCGTTAAAATGTTTAAAAATAACAGAGATAAAATAAAACGTGGAACTGCGCAGAGGTACACTGATTTATTAATGGCGACGGTATCGTTCCGGTAAAATGCGGGTTTGAGATTTCATCAGCGCTTTCCATATACAGCAATTAAGGCCGTGAACTTATTTTTTAAGTCGCGATTGCAATCTATGATGTTGGTGTCATAAGTCACTAAGTTATCTAGTTATTAATTTGAAGAGAAACCGCCGGAAACACCATTTTTTACACGTATTCTATTCTTCTCTCTCTACTAGAGATGCATAAAGATGTGAAGATTAGACCGAATTTGTCGTTTTTTCATAAACTGGTCTCGTCGATTTTTAGTTCCTATGATTAGGTATGATTTGATGACTATTTCATAGAATTGACAATTTTATTTTTGCTCTGCTGAACAAATAATAAATCACACATCCGATCTACATAATGCTTCTCGAGTAGAGTAGATAATAGTCATTAACAATGGTCTTAAAAGTCTAAAATGAAAAACGAGCGGCGTTTGTATGCCCAAGCATAATATTGCGTACAATTTGTTAATTCTTGCTCGAAGTACTTTACAAGGAAGACCACCCCCGAATAGTCGCTCTAGTAGTACCTAACTAAGTCAAGAAACAGAAGAAAGCTATAATTTTTGATATTATTTGAGCAATTATCACTAACTAACCTCAAGTGAAGGTAAAAGTAGTCGGCACTGCAAGCCTTATAGGTACGAAGCGAAACGTGCATCTATGCCGACGATCTACTTACACTTGTTAACGAAAGGAAGTGCGGCCAAAGATATTGTTAGCAGAGAAATAGATACTTTGATGGAGATTTATTAGATACTTACTGAAAATTAACACATAATATGCATTTATGACATGTCAAAAATAATACGAAAATCACAAAAATGTTAAAACGTTAAAAAATATTCAAAAGTTTCAATTACAAAATGTGAATGTGTCAAACTGGGCAACATTAATGAAATAAAAAATATGTCAGTGTAATTAACTATTAGGGCGTTTGTGCACTACCATGAATTTTCAGTTCCGGCGGTCCGGAGATTCCGGGTCCGGAATGACATGAAAAAACCGGATGATAAGCTTGTGCACTTGTCCGTAATTTTACTAGCCGGCGTGTCGGCCACAGACTTATATCAACATAGATACCGCGAGTTCCTGTATTTTTGTATGAAAACCAAAACTAAGCGTGCCCCTTTTTCTATACCTATTGTAACGTCACACGAGCGCTTTAGTGATGGGGATTGACCGACCGAGTGAAACCGATTCAAAAGTGACGCCGCCTTATTCAAGTTGTCCTGTCTCTAGGCAGTTAAACCTAATCTAAGTGGTACAAAACTAAATTAAATCGCGTCAACGGAGTCATAGTCGCATCAAAGTCTAAATTAACAGGCGTCTCCCTTTTGGCACGTTTTTGGCATGCGAAGTACGTAAACTTGTGTTATCTATTTCGATATAAGTCTGTGGTGTCGGCTCTTTTAAAAGGATGCCGCCGCAATTCCGCGAACCGAACGAAGCCACGAGCGGCGAATAGACACAGATTAATACTTGTACAGATCAACTCAATGAATATTCTATTTTACTTCCTATTGACGATGGAACTTATCTACTAATAAAAGACGAAACACATTCCGTGTTCTTAAATTTATACAAGTTTTTTTGGAAGCACTGTGTCACGAATGCGTAACATAGGTTTTTAAGTTCTGCGTATCATGAATTAAAATTGATACGTGTACAGAGTTCTTGATGTTCTTGATAATAATGAATTCATGATGATCGGTTGAGTTACAGCGCGTTGTATCAAAACATTGATGTGCTATAAAAACCGTGTACAATGAAATTATACTAATATTCTCTGGAAATTTCGGACAAGCGTTTCCGCATTACTTTCAACTTCAACCAATTTAAATACAAATTTTGACCTAACTAGATTTAGTATATGCTCAAATCTGTGTCAGTAACACCAACCAAAGACCGTCTTCATTAACTTTAACTGAAACAGAAAAAAATGCAAGGAAACAATATTAGCATAACATTAACGCACTTCAACACTACTGAGAAATTTAATCGATACAATGACCTTTTCAGGGTAATTTTAGATCACTCATCATGTAAACTATACACTAAAAATACTCGACACATGAGTCAGCCGGCCAAATTGCGTTGGTTCCCTACTGGTCTACTGCAGTCGAGTAACCGGGTTATTTGATTGGGTCGGATTGGAGCGAGTGAGCTCGCGAGGCCGGTTGGCTAACATTTTCTATTGCCCAATCGCATCTTCATGCCGTGGTCAATATTAATTATGTAACAGTTCCGTTCGTTCATAAACTAACGCTCCAGACTGTGTTCTCAATGAAATGACGTAGTGTTTTGTTTCTAGAAACCTCAGTCAATCGTGGTACGAACCTGTGAAAATACTACTCATTCATAAGAACCCAAATGGAAACCGTGTTCTTCTAGCGATGTCGTTCCCTGCAAAAAGGTTAACAGTGAGCATTCTTGCTTTAACTCGAGTGCTTACTCAAAGACTATACTTATCGATCATTGAATGAATACAGACTCTTTTGCAAATAGTGCTCCATTTGTATCGGTCCACGATTTCTAGCTCGGTGCTGAGGCTTCAGTAGAACTCACTCGTGAAGGTAAAGATAATGAACTGGAAAAACCTGCGACTAGAGCAATAAGTGGCTTCGTCTAATAAGGAATTAGTACTACTAGTGGACAATGAACTTATATGAAAGACGTAGAATTGTAAAGCAAGGGAGCATTGGTCACAGCGTTGCATTAAGGAGTTAATTGAAAGCAGCTCTAGATTTTACTTTCATAAGTAAAAGGCAGGGCCTATTGATAAAGACCTTTTGTAAACGTTTCCTATGACTTACAATACCTGTAATGCTGCAACGTAAGTACTTATCCGATCATTGACAGTGCACCGTAGATAGGTGATGCTGGCAAACTTTCACCGTTTGCAAATTCAAAGAATCGCTTCTCATATCGGATTGCATAACGTTCATTGTCGAGTAAATGTAAGTGAAGATAAAATTAAAATGTATCTTCGTACATTTAACTTATTTCATGCTTCCGTTCACTTTTAGGGTTCCCTGCAGCAAAATAAAAAATGATGGTGCAATTTTGTTCAACATTTTCAAGGGAAGTTTCTGTTTTAATTTGGCTTTGAAACTTAATATCAGTAAGACAAAAAAAATGCCTACACCGTCTGGAACTCGCAGTTTGCGAGTCCGACTGACACTTTGTTGATTTTTAATTAGTAGGTAATAAGTTTTGAGATTGTACAGTCACGAACAGGGATTGTTGAGCCACTTGCCCCTGTTCACAATTTAGACGTGTAATCAATGACTGATGTGACTGACAGATGTTATCTATTGGATTAGTATTACACGACCAAGTTACAAACATAGGTAAGTGGCTCAACAATCCCTGTTCGCGATGGTACCTACTTAGCGAAAACAAAAAGGTGCTGTTTATCAAGACAGACAGGACAGACAAGGAAAACAGACTACTTGCCTTGTTGTACGACTAAAACAATGTGACAAGTTTCTTTTTGTACTACGTCGGTTTTTTCTAACCGTCACTTACACGTCTCAAATTCTTACCTAAAAAGAAAGCCACGTTAGAGTTCGCTTGGAAGAAACAAAAGCATTATTTTTATGATGTGGAACCACTAGCTTTACATAATTTCTGTTTTACTACTTATCAAAAATGTTGGCCTTAAAATATTTTAGGGGTTGTAGTTTTTTTTTTTCGTTACTTGTGTTTTTTTTAAACTTCATTCATTCCAATTTGTTTTCGTTTACGTGACATTTGACACGAAATCTGAGTCTAAGGTTAAGTAAACTACTCATCGATGTTTAGCGATATCAAATGAAGTCAAGATCATGTGTGTTTACCATACAAATCGCTTCGTGGCGATCACCACGTATGCAACAATTTTACAGCAATCGACCGATTACATTGTTTGTTTATCGGTCAGGATTCCAACCGTTGTCGTGGAGCGGAATTGAAACGGCCTGGTTTTCCTCGTAATCTATTAGCACTTAGCTTATTTGGTAACGTTAAATTGATGTTCGAAATCATGGCAGGAATTTCATTGAACATAGCCGTGACCTACTGTTTGATTCAGGGTTCATTGCCATCATCAATGTACCTCTTCTATGGCGTATAACCTCATATCACTCAGATATATTTTAATAAAAGAAACGAAGATTATAGAATCAAATACGTACAGTAAAAATCAGCAAGTAAAGTTCTCTGTCCTGTGTTCTGTGTCCAAACAACATCGGATGAACGCAAGTCAGTAATGCTGGTGATTGGTACCGTTCAGATTTGCCAGCATTCTGACACCGTCACTTTCCCATCTCGTCTATGTAGGTAATTTCCTACGTCAGCCATTGCACCAACTCGTCAACAGGCTTTTGTTTCGACTACTTTGCTCACAGAACAGCAATGAATTGATACTGAAATATCGATTGTAGGCAATATGGGATATATTGCCGATATCGGTAAGTGGACAAGTTAGAAAAGTGTCGATTTCGGAACTGTGTGCTGACAACATTACATTGTGAACAGTATGAAGTGACGCAATGAGACCAAGTTCTGTGGCCGACCTTTGCAGTTGTCGTCTGTTGTCGGGTTATAAAACCTGTCTGCTATACAGCATGAGGCTTCGTCGACTTTTAACATAAATAATAGCCTCTTAAGGCCCAGCACCTCGATCATTTGAATTTGACGCTTAGTGTCATGCATGTAAAATTCAAACTTATTTTGACATTAGTCCTATAGCAGGACTATGGGCCTTAGGAGGATAGGTTATTTTCGACCCAAATACTAGGGTTGCGGTCAAATCAAATTGAACTGAATCAAATTGAAAAGTAATTTAATTGTTAATACTTATTACAGGTAATTAATTATTTAACGATATTCATCATATTCCTGTCAAGCGAACGCAAATAACAATGGGTCGCGTCAGACACTTGGCCTGTCACGAGGCGCGGCATGCCTGAAAAAAAACAAGTGTTGATTATTCACGAATAATTAAAAACCAACACTTACTCCATTGAAACAATCAGACAACTTCGATTAATAAACGCACCAAGCGGTAATTTGTTAATCGCGATAAACAAAAAGTAGCGATTAAATTAGAAAGGTGTAAAATTTGGAGACAGAACTGGATTTGATGATAATGGTTGTAACACTGGAACATTTCATGATCAAAAAGCCAGGCTATTAATGGAATCCGGAAGTCCTTGCTAATGTATCAGAACAATACTCAGCGCGAGCTATCACAATAGCATTTGTACCAAATAAAAACTATGACCGCATTGTGTCAGCAGATCGTCAGATGATAGTCGCAAAAAATCCGTTAATTTTAGCGTTGGTTTCGTCGGTCGCTAAGTGAATCGAGGTCGAGTGGCCTAGCACGCTGGGTTTTACGGCTCACAGAGGTCACGCATCCCTTTCTAACCTGCAAGTGTGAATGAGATAGCCGATCTAAATATTGGCATGTTAGGGCCTCAGGAGATGCAGATTATGTGCCGTGGAACCAGATATGACAGCCGGAAGGTAAGTCAGACAAGTGGGCAGTATTGGAGATACGTAATTAGCGGTTTCAAACATAACGGGATTTAATTTCGCAGATCACTGTCCTTTTTAACTTGAATTTCCAACATGTTATAGGACGGCTTAAATGCCAACATGTTAGAAGTACCTGTGCTGGAGTTAATAAATATTGCTTGTTACATGGTAAAACATTTTTTCGATCATAAAATCGATAGTAGATAAGTGAAAACAGGATTCGTGACGATAAAGCTTAGTAAGGTAATACAGTGATATTGATTCGATTTGCCGGTCTAAAAATAACTTCGCCCTTGATTTTTTGCAAGATATGTGTAGTAAAAAGTGTGAAGACATTTGTTATGGGTATGAAATGAAGTCGAATTTGCTGATTTAGGTACCTACCTACTTCTAATTCGACTAGTTAGGTACCTATACAAACATGCGACATCATTAGAAAGTCATGTCATGTTTTGCTTCTAATTCGCATATCTTTACGCGTTTTTGTGCTAAACACATATTACGCAACGTGTAAGAATTCACGGCCACATTTTATACGCAGAATGTCCGCAAGAACATCACGGTGAACCTGTTTAATATTTTGGCAGCGCGTAATCCTTGTTACTTAATCAAGGTAAATGAAATACTGTGAGGTAATTACTCGGTCGAAATATCGATTACATCTGGAACAGAATTGTCAGGTAAAATAATAAGAAAGTGGTTAAAAAACGCGGTAAAAATTGCGAGTAAAATTTTACGGATTCGAAAGAGTGGATTTTCAAGAAAAATAGAAGGTAGTGAGTTATAGTCATGCTTTTGAAAGTCATGGCCTCATGGATAAACCGAGACGGACTATTTAGGTATTGTTAGTACTGTAATGTACAATGAAGCGTATCATTTTGAATACCTAGGTAAGTACAGTCCAAAAAGCAAATCACGGTTGATAAAACCTTAGACAAGATCGGAAAGGCTTTTGGTGATCGGTACCGATAGGAGTATTGCATTACATTTTGGCGAGTTGATAGAAATATTGCATTACTTAATGTTGTCACAATTTAAATGCAAATAGTTTTATACCAAACGGTGTTTATTTCGCCAATGTCGTAAGATGCAGGAACCGTGTGTCAAGGATAATTTCCAAACAAATAAAGAGCATTGCTTTATATTGTGTTGTTTTAGGCCGACGGAAAGTTGGATGTGATTGGTCATGTTGAAATAAATAGATCCTGATTTATAAGGTAAGTGCAATGTGAAGAAAAAATCACGAGTCCTGTTGAGTTTCCACCTCGAGAAAGAGAAGATGTTAATTACAAAATGCAGCATTATCTTACCGCTATAGGAGAGTCATAGTGAATACGTGTTCAAATGAACATAAGGGCGAAGGAATATGAAAAGATTTGGTCAAAACCTCAAAACTGACCGCAATAGGCGAAGCAATAGTGAGCGCATCTTTAGACGATAAGCGCAAAGGAGTATAAAAAAAGTTTGGTTCAAACTTTACCCGTCATAGATACCCATTTAGTGAAGTCCATTTCCAATTTAAAAAGGTGTCAAAGGGGCTAATGACATGGAGTTTGGCCCTTCGAGGTAATTGCGATATAATTAGCAATTAAAGATACTTCGATGCTGCGAGAATCGCAAGCGATAAACTCCAGAATACAACGTGCTCTCTGCTAACTCATTATTTATTTTAGCTCAGTCTGCTTTTATCATATCTGATTGTGACTCTGTGAGCGGACAACAAAACGCTTCCCTTAGCTTTGTTCGTGATAAAATTAAATATAATCGCGGAATGTCATTGTCCAACCGAGATGGTGGTTTATAGTATATCTATATCTATAACACATGACTAAGCGCCTCGTTCATTGTTTTCTTGATTATAGAAACATAAAACCTGTTGACAAAAGGGTATACTTAAACAAAAGAGTAAATAATTATATAAATTAAAGTGCGTAATAATGCCTAGGAGTAATTAATTAATCGACATCGTTTACTATAATTACAGGCACGTTATGAGAGCTGTCAATTAATAAAAGCCATTAGCGTGAACATAATATCAAAATTTACCTACGTCATAGGAAATTTTATAAGAAAAAACTGAATACGTACATACACATACCCACATCACGCCTGTATTCGGGGTAGGTTGAGCACACGAAACACTACATAGACAAAACCATGACTATTTCATGTTTCGTGGCCACTTATTGCGTTTTTTTGGGTTTTGAGTTTTCAAGAATAATAGTGACAGGTTGCTAGCTTGTCGCCTAAAATATATCTTAACTTAATTGCTTAGTCGCCTTTTACAACATCCACGGAAGAAACTGAGAGGTGTTATTCTAAACCCGACAACACACGGAATGAAAGAAATACTAAATACTTGTTAAATGTGGTTAAGGCGAGTCTAATGATTAGTAACTATAATAATTTTAAACAAAAAAAAAACCGACTTCAAATTTGGGCTATACTGAAAGCATTTGTCTAATAATGAGGGTGACCTTCCATCACCAGCAGGCCTCACTAATTACTGAAATTATAATTTCCAGTCTGCAGGTGCATTCAGTATTGAAAGAATTATCCTTTAACTCCTAAGCATTAAGGAGTTGACCTTCCATCATCAGCTCAGTCATATTTTTTTTACTGCCAGACGTAAATACTGGTGTAGCTTTGAAAAATGTACTAAAAACATTACCTGTGCCAATAAAATTTGAGGGTTGCCCTCGATTTCCCTCATATTCCATCACCAGATCAAGATATGCTGGCAATGGGACCACCTGGAAACTATACCCTTTCAAACAAAAAAAAAATTTTCCAAATCGGTCCAGGCGTCTTCGAGTAATCAGCGAACACACATAAAAAAAAATAATAAAAAAAATAATAATGATAAAAAAATATCCCGACGAATTGAGAACCTCCTCCTTTTTTTGAAGTCGGTTAAAAATATTAATGTTTACGCGGGACTTAATCACGGTATTTTTTAATTACCTCTCAACGTTACTGATGAAAATCAAGTGCGGGTAGTTCGAAGGACCCGGGCTGCCAAACAAAAGTCGAGCTCCGCTTCAGTCAACTCGTGACCACGGTCGCTGTAATGCGGCCGAAACGTCGAGAGGTAATTAAAAAATACCGTGATTAAGTCCCGCGTAAACATAATTATGTGTGAGAATCACGAAAGTTTAAAACAGTATATAAAAATATTAACCAATATATTTGTTAGGTAATTAAGGCGCCATCACAGAATGTTTTTATTTACGTTAAACATTGTGAATGAAGGTATATATTAAATATGTATGTGAGTGACCCTGTTACCAACAAAATACAAACGTTTGCAAATATTTTACTGTTTTCATAAATAATGTTGTAGCGTATTGTATGATATTGTTGTTTCCTTACACAATACATTGCTTTTTTATTCCATATGCGTTACAAATAAAGCAAATCAAATGAACAACCATTTCAACAAAGCATTCGGTGTAATTGAAGTGGATTGTAAGTATATCAACTACGATAATTAAAACAATTTTATAGCAAAGACAATTGTTTCGGTGTCAATAAATATTTTCATTTTACAGGATTTATTTAGTCAGCCTGAATTTTTCACATAATATGGTAGACATTATTAAACCCGTCGCGCGTGTTAGGCACACACCGTGTTTCTAACGCGTTTGGTTCCATAGCACGCTAGGATCACGGTGTGATTCTAACGGCTTCCCTGCCATTGGCCGCAATATTTAGTCTATTACTTGAACCGTCGCTCTAAATAAATTTAACAAGCAAGAAAATAAGGTTGAGTATATTTTGCATGGGTTCAGTGCAGTTGCAAAGTAGATATTGTATAACTCTTTGCAAAAAACAGTTACATGAAACAAATTACCTCATATAAGTACAATGGCGAACTTATACAAAATACTGATCTCTGCCACTTTTGGTATAGTTTTTAATACACTGGTTGCGATTGTGGTTATATGCATACCTACCTACACAGTTTATGAATCAGGTAACTTCCGCTTGGTTCCAGGTCTTCAAGTAATTAAACAATGTGTGTACGTATGTAACACTCCTTATTGTATAAAAAACATGAGGACATAACAAGCCAAGAGCACTTCGAAAGTACAAAGGCGAATCTTAAGGATATGGATAGCATGCTAAGATAGAAGCAATACTTACTGTTTTTAGGGTTCCGTACCCAAAGGGTGAAAACGGGACCCTATTACTGACACTTCGCTGTCCGTCCGTCTGTCGCCACTCTGTATTATATTCTCACGAACCGTGGTGAAATTTTGCAGAATGTTATGTATTCTGATTGCTGCTATAACTACAAATACTAAAAATAAAATAATTATTTATGGGGGGCTCACATGCAACTATTGTGATTTTTTTTGGTGTTTTTGGGATGATATAAATAACGGTGCCAGGTAAACACTTTAAATATTCACAGAATATTTAGTTGTACCTAAGTCTTAATTAAATTATTAAATTAAAATGTAGTAAGTAATTATTTAAGGGGGGGGGCCTCATACAAAAAACGTGATTAGTTTGCAATTTTCGGTACGGAACCCTTCTAGTGCGAATCCGACTAGTACTCCGTTTTTAATTGACTTAAGTGCCACAAAGTACACGCGTGTAAAGTTTATTGTAATATTCCATTGATTGTTCTCGTTGCTAATCTGTGGCCGGTGACACGACCCAGTATAAGCGCCGTGCCACACTATCGATCCGCTGCCGCCCGTTCGGCGGTCGAGCTAGCCGGGCTGGGTCACCTGAGTTCATTACTTGGGTGTACTAGTTATTTTTTCGGTAGTTTAATTGAGGGAAACTTTTAGAACTCCGATTAATATTGATTGTTGGCGGAATGTATGTCGTTAGGTAGGTCAGATCAATGTGGAATTATACACGATGACCTCAAGTAATAAATGCGTAGGAACGTAGTACGTGTGTCAAAATAATGACGACGTACTTTAGCCTTTGAAATTGTTATTCTGTCTAGTGACAGTAATAATTTTGAAAGTGAAAACAACCATTCATTTACAATATAATTTTAAACAAAAAAAAAACCGACTTCAAATCTATACTAATATAATAAAGCTGAAGAGTTTGTTTGTTTGTTTGAACGCGCTAATCTCAGAAACTACTGGTGCGAATTGAAAAATATTTTTTGTGTTGGATAGACCATTTATCAAGGAAGGCTTTAAACTATATAACATCATGCTGCGACCAATAGGACCGAAGAAACAGTGGAAAATGTAGGAAAAACGGGGGAAATTTGTCACTATTCCACGCGGACGGAGTCGCGGGCACAACTAGTTAGCAATATTTTGAAAGTATTCTGTTTACTGAATGTAAAATCTTGACTTCATCAACAAATTACCGAAAACGCCGTACATCTCCATATAAAATTTGAAGAGTTCCCTCGATTTCTCCAAGATTCCACCATCAGATCCTGGTGTCGTGCAAATGGGACCAATTTCGAGTTATACCCTTTCGATTAAAAAAAAAATTTTGAAAATCGGTCCACGGTTTTTCGAGTTATCGAGTAACATACACAAAAAAAAAAAAAAAAAAAAAAAAAAAAAAAAAAAAAAAAAAAAAAAAAAAAAATTAGGTCGAATTGAGAACCTCCTCCTTTTTGAAGTCGGTTAATTATGGTCTATAACCAGCCACTGACATCGGTCGGAAGCATTTTGCTGCTCCTGAATGTGTGTTTGCAGCAACGCCGTCCTTCGTGCGCTCATTTCACGGCCTGATTCTCACCCATGTCATATTTTTCGGATTACTTTAAACAACCATTATTGTTTCTTCCTATTGCGGCTTAAATTAAATTTCTAATAATCCTATTTCCCGATAGTAACATCATAAGCAGATCTTGTACATTTCAATCGTTAAGCTCCAAACGCACTGACAGCGGTAGTGGCGGCGCAACGCGGTGGCGTCACGATATCGGTTGTAATATTCTAAATCGAACGAAGCATACACATCGCACCGGCCCCTGCCGGCGTAAATAAGCGTTTCATTCGTGCCATCACACCCGCCGCGTAGCTCCGCTCCCGCTATTACGTGTTTAGAGATCTAATGTGCGCACATCTTTACGCCAACGACGCATGCGACGATCCCGTGCACTCAGAGGTGATAGAAATTATCAACGCGGGATACGACGGCCATTATGAAATGTTTACTACTGAGTTACTCATGCTGAACTAATGGCTTTTGCTTTGTTGGGATAAGTGATTAGGTTAATATTACAATTATAATTATAAGGTCAATAACTTTATTGCTTTTATCTGAATTTTTAATAAGGGGTGTTGTTAATCATTAAGTTTTATAGCGCTATACGTGTATGAGATATCTTCCTTGAATAGATTGGAAATAATAGAGCTTTGTTCCTTAATAGTTCACCATATCTCTTACAACATCAAAAAAAGCGATGCCGACTTTTTCCATGCTCTCCTCATGCATCTTCAGTCAGCAGAAATCGTATTCTAAAAGTTTCGTCATCGCCTCTATTTAGTACTCTTCTTTAGGTGCTCACGGTGTTTTTCGAAGCACCATCCTCACATGGGATTTACACGAGTTAGCGAGTACGGACTCTGCAAACTCATGGTAGGTACTTGCGGTATTAAACAGCAACATTTTGCACGTGTGATAGGAACAAATTTGGACATTGTACTTGGGTATCGGTAAGCAATTTCCAGCCAAGAACAGAGAAAATAGACTTCGGTGCAGCAGTTTCAAAGGTGTGACACGTGTAACCGTGAACTTCGGTTTAGCATATGCAGCAGTGCATGCAAAATGCAAATACGACAACAATATTGCATCCTAACTTCAACTTTGTAATGACGTTATGAATCAGTTGTCCGTAACGCCATAGATTAAATAATAATGATGAAACTGATCATGCCCAGGTCACATGGACATGGTAGCTGGACAGCTTTTATCTGCGTGCTTCGGAAGTGAAACAGGATTATTTTATAGGCGTAAGAGCGTAAATTGGCCGAGTGCGAGTTAGATTCGCGGGTGAAGAGTTCCGTGTGCAACGTTAGTCGTTATTGAACAAGAACATACTGTCAAGTGTTACGGTTTAACGGACAAACTTGAGTTTACTGTTACGTAGGAGTAAATAAGAACCAAATGCAAAAGTAACTTTAAAATCGCAATTTCGTGATGCAACTACAAATTTGCAACTAGGTAACAGATTCCTTCCTTTACTTGTATCTTGTATCACACGATTACAATTCAATAATCTGGTAGTAGAATTCTGGTGGCCAACGAGAGCACTGTCAAAGTTTGTCCCGATTTATTTTTGAAATCTTGTACACATAAATATGTAGAGTGGATGACAATAAAATACGGTTGGATAGGATTAACAGTTCGCAGGAAAAGCTTGTATGAGGAAGGCAAAAAGGCTTCTGTAGAGCAGTCACTACTTTGAGCTAATGATGACGATGATTTGAAACGAGAATTAACCATTAATCACGATCCTGCGTAATAATAATAACACCCTGATTATTTACTTGAAGTGACGCAACCGTACTAGGTACACAAACTTAATTGAGTAACATCTCATAACGTTCTGAACTACGCTACACTATCGTTTTTAACTCCCGATGCAAGAAGGGGACACCAGTGCCTCTACCACGAGTTGGTCGTAGTAAATCTCATTACGTTACTACAGGCCCTAACGTATTTACGCGCTTCGTATAGATTTCGATAGAAACGGCACCATGAGTTAAATTAACTCGCTACGGTTAAGTCGATATCGACTGTAGTTTTCAATACGTTACGAACTGACATGGCTAGCACACACTAAACTGTGCTATCTCTTTCAAACTCCATAAGAAAGACTGAGAAAGCGAGATATTTGCCAAAAATATTAGTATCTGTGCCCGGCCATTAAAAATGTAGAAATAACCCTACTAATTCAAAGTGGTTTAATACACTGCCTCAATGTGCAGATTACGTGAATCTTGAATTTGTTTTGGTTATTCCATCAGTGAAACGGTGATATGACAGGACGATCCGTAAAATTTTACGAAAAACAAAGTTTAATTTCCAAATATACTTGAGCAAAATGCTGTTAGTTTGTATTATAACAGTCATGTTACATGCAGACAAGTTTAGTGAAGCCTAAATTCAATATCTGATCGAGTACATCGAAAGGTACGTAACTTTTTAAACCAACATTTAAGTAAAGATAATTTAATATTTATATACCTCGATGCATCTGTATTACCTTTTGGATGTTATAATAGTTTACCCAGTCTTGTGATGAAATATTTCGTTTCAAATGGTCAGATAGTCATAAAGTTGAGATATTGGTTTAAGTACTATAATGGTTTAATGCCCTTTTTATATTGTTAACAGATATAGTGATGGTGACCTAAGTAAGCTGACTACAGGTTCGCAAGGAGGGCCGCTAATATACAGCAGATCTAATTGTAATGTTAAATGCAGACTACAGGTGGCACAAAGACTTGAAAAGTGGAGAAAGGTAATTAATCTTTGTATTTAGTTTTTAATACCTATTTAATTTCATTTGCAGTAGTTACTCATAAAAGAAATGTGTAGTGAATTACATTTATTACCCTCATCCGAGCCTACCTACATTTCAAAGCCGGCCCAGACTTCTCAGACACAGTCAGCCGTCAGGCAGACTCAGGCGTTGGGCTGTACCTAGCTCATAGTAAATATCAAATGTAATTTCACCCATAAATTTGGATTTGAACTAATAACATTGTGCTTGAGAGACCACAGGTAATACTACTAGGAAACAGTGGCTTTTTTTATTAGATCACTATAAAATTCTAACTGTATTTAATTGTTCTGTTTTTTAGCAATGCCGAGAGAAGACAGAGACCAAAGATCCCCAAAGTTCCACTCCTTTACTGGCAATCCCACATCAGACGAGTGGATGTCCGTTGCAAAACAACTAGTCTCCTGACCACTGAAGGACTCTCACCCAGATACGGAAGAAAATTGAAAAATGCAAGGACGGTGGTTGGAGTTATTTATAGTAGACAAAGAAAAAATAAAGAAATTGTAAATTGTCTATCTACTTTTTGTCCACGCTCACCCATAATTCTAAGAAAACATCATTGAAATTAAATGAAATTATTTATTTTGCCATGGTGACAAATTTGCAAATAAATATTTTTAGTGTGTAATTGTAATTATACCTACCTACTACTATGGCCGTCTTAATGCAAGTCTTCTTGCTAATTAATTATCAATCCCATAGCGCTGTGCCTATTAATGAATCACTGCCACTTTCATTTGAGAAAAATTATTTGCCTTGTTATTGATGCCTTAGTTAGAAAGTAAATGGTAGTATTTTTTTTCTCATAAAGCACAAATGTTGTAGCTTACCTATATCTTACCTTTGATTTTAGAGACACAGAATGAATACAGGCATAATGTATGTACTACATTCACGCCTGTATTCCCAAATGAGGTAGGCAGAGCACATGAAAGGCTACATAGTCATAATCATACCTTTCAGCATAATTTTAGCATACAACATTAATGAAGGAGGTATAATAGTGATAATTTACCGTCGAACTCATACTAGCGATCAGTAGTTCAGCAAGTGACCGCTATTGGCGCTGTTCGTTTCTCCATACAAATGATTTACGCAGTCGCTAGCGAGTACGGTCACTGGCAACTCGTGGTAAAGGCGCAGCTGACTTAGCACGATATGGTGAGGGTTAGTCGTGCGCGACAGACCATACCTATCACTGTCTAGCTGCAGACATAAGAAAGTGATTTAAAAAGCAAAGTATTATAATTATAAAGTTTGTCCTGTGTAGGTATGTGTGCGTGTGTCTATGGGGATGGATCGATCGTAGCTAAAGTTTGAACGAAATCAGAAATCGAAATCTTTCATCAGAGAAGTACTGTAGTTTAAAACTAAAATGCCGGGAGTTTTTTACTTGTTCAGTTGATAAATAAGAGAAGGTAGGTAAATAAGACAGACACTCGTTTGAACATCGGTACTATAATGTATACCAAAATATCAAGAATAATCTTAGAGGAATTACGGTGGTTATTTGTTGATTTTTGATGGTTGTGGAATTTGGTGATCGAATCCTAAAATTTGCTTCGAATAAATATGCTCTGTACAACGAGTTTAATTACTCCGTAACGAGTTTGTGATAATATATGCATACCTCATAGTCGTTTGGACATTAACGATTTCTGAAACAGATATTTATTCCTAAAACGTGACTGCCACTGTCACATGTTTCACAAAAAAAAAAACATTTTGAGTCGTAATTTACAGTGTGTCGGTAATTATCCAAATTTTACGACTATGTTTTAACTTTTTGCGGTGATTTCTGTAAAATGTGTACAAGTACAAGTACACATTTTAAGCTAATGATGTTGTATTCAAAAACTTCCTGTCTACATTCAGCTACAGTACTATCATGTGTAAAATTACGTATCGATACGAATGTTTCAAACACTTATCTTATAGGTAACCTTATTACGGTAGTCTGGGATTTATTTTTGGAACGTTCATTAGACACGTATATGCAGTACTATACATTTTGTATTTCGCGTTTTGACATCAGCAAGTAATTTGAAATTTATACATGGCTGCAATACTACGAAATCAAGCTACCCATCAAGATTGGAGAAGAGCATGCAACGACACAAAAGAATTAAGCGAGTGAACGACCTAAATGATAACAATTATGCCCAAAGAAAATAATGTCCACGTGATATCATTGTTTTTGATACATAATGGGCCATACATGTAAATCACTTCATTTCAACATCAAAATGCACAATAGAATTAATTCTGTCCGCTCTGTTACCTGATTCCTGTTACTGATGACAATATAGTGCATAACAAAATTCTCTTGAATGCATTTGGTTCGTCCTACACCCTTAGCCTCAACGGCCCTCATACATATTCTCTTTATAGTAACAAAGACATTACCGCCATTCGCTTACAATGTTCGCCTGCATAATACGGCTGTTGATGCGTTTGTTATTATGATAAACATACTGATATTTATTAAGAAATATCATAAAACTTGATGCTGAAAGAACCTGTAGGCAAATATTATTGTACACGGCCTTTCATGGAATACAATGAATTAAGCTAGAAATGACGATTGATATTTCATAAATAATATTAAAAAGAGAGAAAATGAAAGAATAAACGGTAATCCGATAACACGCAGTTGGCAACGGTGAAGGATACGAGTACCCATAAAAAAAACAGTACCAACTTAAAGGTCTAATAATATAAGGGGAAAAGGCTCCTGAGAGAGTATTCTTTCCTGTTTTCCTACTACGAGTACCCTTTATATTGGAAACTAGCTTTCCGCCCGCGACTTCGTTCGCGTAAATTTCGGATTTTGGGGTCGTAGGTTTCTGAGCCTATTTATTACAAACAAACAAAGTTTTCCTCTTCATTAATATTAGTGTAGATGTAGATATCTAAACCCAAATATTTTACGGAATCCTCTTTTTTCAAAATAATATTTAGCCTATGTTACTCGTGGATAATGTGGCTTTCGAATGGTGCAAGATTTTTTAAAAACGGTCCAGTAGTTACTGAGCCTATTCATTACAACCAAACAAACAAACAAACAAACAAACAAAGTTTTCCTCTTTATGATATTAGTGTAGATGAGCAGTATTAACGCTGTTACAGGATTGTTTGTGCTTTGATGCGATCCAGAAAGATCTTGCAGTAGATCCTAACATTCGTGTTCTTACTTGTATTTTTTCTACCAAATCTATAATCTATTAGCCATAATGTCGTTCCATAAATCAAATTTTACGACTATCTACTTCAGACGATTATGTTATGTACCTAACCTATTGGAATTTCACACGTAGGATTACGTACTTACCTACTCTAGAGTTAATTTACAATCTAAGATTCACAACAGTGAACCCAACCTTGTTGGTTATTACTGCTTGCAGTGTGTATTTGAACACACCTCCGTTTACTCATTTTGGTTTTATTACACGTATCGAATTCTGTTTAACTGAAAGTGGTCATTTATCAAAGGCGTGATTCACGGTCTGAGAAGTTTTCACCTCACGCCATATATTGTGATAAGACCGATAATTGACATAAGGAAATAGCAGTGATTTTATCATTCCAAGGATCCCGATCTGTAATCAGTGAATCACGTTGATAAAGATCTTGAAAATTGCGAGTAGTACTTGTGACAGTCCGTCAGCAATTCTAATCATACGAGTGTTTTATATCGAAACAGAATTTTATTTAGGTTAATTAACCTAAAAATAAATCATCGCATTTTGTTATTGATTATGCAATTATTGCAATTTTCTTGCAAGGAAGTACCTAATTACTGAAATGCGGAAATGTATAAACTTAATACTATAGGATAACTTAGCAATATCAATCAACTCTTTTATTGATCAATTAATCCAAGCACTTGTCTAGATGTTCCCAGCCACAATTAATTACTTAACTATCACTGATTGCAACACAGAACAGAAAAAAATCTCAGACCACCTTTCTTATAGTTTCTTGTTGAGGATGATAATTATTGTAACAAGCATGTTCTTCTTTTACGTGGAATTTTCCACTCGTCCATGCTTCCTCTGAAACTTCTCGGCTTGTAGGTACCATCGCGAACAGGGATTGTTGAGCCACTTACCTAAGTTTGTAACTTGGTCGTGAAATACTAATCCAATAGCTGACATCTAGTCCGTCACATCGGTCATTGATTACACGTCTAAATTGCGAACAGTGGCAAGTGGCTCAACAATCCCGGTTCGTGACTGTACCTACTATAATCTCAGTTGGCACGCTATGCAGAATTGTGCTGCATGGCCGGCAGCCGCGCCGTCTCCTAGTGGTGTAGCAGAACGTAGTCATCGTGGGGTAAAGTTTCGACGGTTGCTTTAAACCTTGGCTTTTTAGTGGTATTATACTGTAGTTTGACAATAATGATTTATTTCGACTTTGAGACACTTATGCTCATGCGTAGTGGACAGTCGGAATATGGTATACGTATATGTGTAATCAGTTTTTTTATTTTCCATATTGCCGTCACGGGAATTAAATTCAAACCCCAAAAAAAAAAACAAATAGATTTCAATGAATAAACAAATATTACACTTTCTAGATTGAAGAAGAACCTATACACTAGGTAAAATAACAGGAAAAGAAACTAAGTACCTACTTAAAGCTTCGAAATTTTCGTTATTATGTAATTATTATTGTCTTTTTAGAAGCGTGGTTAGTAAACTATGTAAATTAAAATTCAATAATGCAAATTAATTCATGATTTAAGACTTTCAACAAGTTTAAACTGACGGCACCGTTTCTAACGTGCGTCAATTCGGTTGTTTGTTTGCACCTGTCGAGTGTATTTACTTACTTCGTCTTAAGATCGGTTATATCGTAGCAAAACCAGTGACTAGGCAAAAAACTCTGTGGTTTAATTTAAATATTATTTACTAACGTAGAATTTTCATGTCATAGTTTTATAAACTCGGTCCGGTTTTGTGACGCGTCTCTTCGATTTTGAGTTGAAAAAAGGTCGTTATAAAGCATTGACGCAAACTGAGCTAATGACATACCTAAAATGAAATTAGTCTAACATTTTCAACAACAAAATTTTTGCAACAATGTAATGGAACTGACTTTTTTACATGCTAAACTGGCTCTAGACATTGTCAGAGAGATACGTTATGCGTTCAAGATAATTAATCAAACGAAGATTTGAAATGCGTACAAAAAGTACTATACGCCAACATTTAATATTAAATATCTTTTGGTATGCCATGAGACCCCATCGCAGCGCCGACCGCGTATCATCACAGTAGTGTTTACTTACGGCACGTTCCTAGATTCAATGTATCGACGGTTTTGTTCTTAGACATAGAAAAACAATTATCTAACGCCCATTCATCAATGGTTATTTTGCTATCACTAGTAGAGTCAAACCAAGGGTAGATTAAATATTGAGACCGGCCAGTAATTGCAGTTGTAATCTATGTAAGTGTAGATATATTTTCAAAGTGTAGATGCATAATTGTTAATTGCATTACATTTGAGTGTTGTTACAAGTTACATGGATATAACGGCCGGGGCCATACTTTCTGGAAACGTTATTTTTTTAAATGAGTTGCCATATCTGAAAGATAATTAAAACATACTAAAAATTAAAATAGTGTTATTGTTGACCTAATCTACAATCAAACTCAACACACACACACAATAACTTACTCTATGTTATAAAATAACCAGCATCCCATGCCAAACAGCGTCAAAAGATCCGCACTTTCCTAGCATGATTTTCAATGTGACCCTTAAAACAGAGAGACAAATTGAATTATAAATTCAAATTACATAACAAATCAACAAACATGACATCACATCAGAAACAAAAAACAAAACATAAATAACATTAAAGACTGTATGTAAGAAGTAAAATTTAAAATTTAAAATTCAATCTATTTGTGAATCTGACTGTCTACGCCAACAGTGCTTTAAAGGGCCAAGAATTATTTTAATTTAACTAAATGATGATTTAGTGTTTATTAATGCATCGTCAACAATTGTTACCTATTCAACAGATATAGAGAAGAAACCGGCCAAAAGCAAGATGGAGTGGCTTACCACCATAGTGCGTGTATTAACACGTGTTTAATGTTATTAAATATAACTTTTGTGTTTTTTTTGTTAATTGACTATCTAAATTCAAGCAAGATGATTTAAATTGACTTAATTTAATGATCGTGTCACATTTTACCTATGGTTTTTGATGTCGCTAAAATCTCACCTGAATAGTATTACAATAAAAATATACTTTCAAGGTAGACTGGCACCCAAACACCTAATGCCTGATTAAAATAAGCAAACTTATTATATAACGTCATAATAATGGCTATAAATATAGTAATAAAGTGTGAGGCCAAGGTTGAGGAATTCTTGTTGTTCGATAAGGTTTAGGTACAGGTAATAAGCTAGGAAACAAGCGTCTACAACACAAGAGTACCATGCTAGAATTCTAGCTCATCTTACGCTATTTTTTCTTCTCTCATGATTTTAGATTTGCCGTGTGGTGTCGGCATGGAAAAACACCTCTCCATTTCTTCCGTGGATGTCGTAAGAGGCGACTTAAGAAATAGGTTCAGGTATGCTTTCGGCGACAGGCTAGCAACCTGTCACTATTCTACCTCTTCCACCTTTGCAAACCTAAAACAATGCTAAAAGTGGCTGCGAAGCGTGATATAGTCAAAATCATGTTTTTATCTGTCACGTTTCGTGTACTCTGCCTATCCTATTCGGGAACACAGGCGTGATTGTATGTATGTATGTATGTATCTAACCGACATCCAGTGGGGGCTTGCACGCAATTTCCAAGTAGTCGATTCTCCCTCTGGAGCGTCTGGGATCATTGCTCTCGGATGACATTGACAAAAGAAGGTCGGTGCGGCCTCCCGCATTTTGTTGGAACGCGTGATCCAGCAGCAAAATTTCGCAAAATTTCGAGCAAAATTGAATTTCGATTTGAATAATCTAAATATATAAAAGGAGAAACTGACTGACTGACTGACTGACTGACTGACTGACTGACTGACAGATCGACGCACAGCCTAAACGGCTAAACGTAGACACTTGAAATTTGGAAGAGACGTAGCTTAGGTACCGTAGAGGTGCACTAAGAAAGGAATTCCCGAAATTCCCACGGGAACGGGAATTAGCGGGAAAATCCCGTTGTATGAAAAATCTAAACCGCTTAAGTTAAACGCTTGAAATTTGGCATGCAGGTACCTTAGCAAAGTTAAAACTTAGTTGCAACAGGATATTGCGAAATTCCCACGGGAACGGGAATTAGAGGGAAAATCTCGTTGTTTGAAAAATCTAAACGGCTTAAGTTAGACTCTTGAAATTTGGCATGCAGGTACCTTAGTAAGCTTTAAGCCTAATTGCAACGGGATATTGCGAAATTCCCACGGGAACGGGAGTTAGCGGGAAAATCCCGTTGTATGAAAAATCTAAACCGTTTCAGTTAGACGCTTGAAATTTGGCATGCAGGTACCTTAGTAAACTTAAAGCTTAGTTGCAAAGGGATATAGCAAAATTCCCGCTGGAACGGGAGCTAGCGGGAAAATCCCGTTGTATGAAAAATCTAAACCGCTTAAGTTAGACGCTTGAAATTTGGCATGCAAGTACCTTAGTAAAGTTAAAACTTAGTTGCAACAGGATATTGCGAAATTCCCACGGGAACAGGAATTAACGGGAAAATCCCGTTGTTTGAAAAATCAAAAACCCCTTAAGTTAGATGCTTGAAATTTGGCATGCAGGTGCCTTAGTAAACTTTGGGCTTAGTTGCAACGGGATATTGCGAAATTCCCACGGGAACGGGAATTAGCGGGGAAATCCCGTTGTATGAAAAATCTAAACCGCTTAAGTTAGTCGCTTGAAATTGGCATGCAGGTACCTTAATAAACTTAAAGCTTAGTTGCAACGGGATATTGCGAAATTCCCGCTGGAACGGGAGTTAGCGGGAAAATCCCGTTGTATGAAAAATGTAAACCGTTTCAGTCAGTCGCTTGAAATTTGGCATGCAGGTGCCTTAGTAAACTTAAAGCTTAGTTGCAACGGGATATTGCGCCATTCCCACTGAAACGTGAATTAGCGGGAAAATCCCGTTGTATGGAAAATCTAAACCGCTTAAGTTAGACGCTTGACATTTGGCATGCAGGTAAAATGGAAATAGTCGAAGGGATGAGGAGTGAGTGACATAGGCTACTTTTTGTCTTTTTATAATCCATCACTTCTCTAAAATGAGGGTTGTAAAGTATTTATGGAGCATTCCGCAGTTTATCAATGTTTTCTATACCTATAGCTTATGCCTAGAATTTTTTTATCCTATTCCCAAATTGAAAGACATATATACAATATACATATCGTATTAAAATAATTCTTAGATCTCTTCTGTGTCATTCCGAATTTAATGCGAGCGAAGCCGCGGGCAAAAGCTAGTAGAATATATAGAGGACAAATGATAGAAGAATAAACGATGTATGGGTATGTTGGGAGGGGAAGACCTAGACGAACGTTCGGTGACCAAATCGGGGACGTCTTAGAAAAAGAAGGTTAAGAGTACTCGAAACCGACGAGCGTGCATGAAGAGATTAAAGAATGTGGATAACGCAAAAGAGGTAGGTATTTCTATGGATTGTAGCGAGCGGAATAAAGTAGTCTCTGCCTACATCTGTGGGAAAGAGGCACGACTGTATGTATGAATGTGTAAGTACCTACCTATACTCAAATATTTGAGTAAAAAGTCGTGAACATTACAAAAGACGAAGCTTCCTACATCTATATACACGTTCTACGACGTCGGTATTATTGCTATATTACTTAGGTACATACATGTCATAAATAATTTAGGCTGTCCTTGAAACAGCCAGAATATTCTATTGCGTTGTCCGTCAAGTCAGGCTCATTCCTCAATTGTCTGATTATCATACAACAACAGTAAAATAATAATAATAAAGCAACACTATCAGTATTTTTTGCATACCGGATGTAAATTTCTACCGTGTGTCGTATCATTTTGTTTTTAATTTAGGTGTTTTTTATTCAAACTGTTTCAACAGGTTTCGGAAGCAAAGGTATAAATTTTATAACCGGTTGCGAAATACGTAACTGCTTCGGCAAATCTTGCACCAGGATCCTTTTAAAAAACCACAGCAGACTAAATTTCATTTTTAAGTAGGTATGTCTTTAATTTTTTTTGGTATCGGTAGTTTCTTGCTAATTAAGAACATCATCATCAGCCTATATACGTCCCACTGCAGGGCACAGGCCTCCTCTCAGTATGAGAGGGCTTGGGCGATAGTTCCCACGCGGGCCCAGTGCGGATTGGGAACTTCACACACAACGTTGAATTACTTCGTCGCTGTGTGTAGGTTTCCTCACGATGTTTTCCTTCACCGAATAGCTCGTGATAAATATCAAATTTGATATCGCACATAAACTCCGAAAAATTCAGAGGTGCGAGCCCGGGGTTTGAACCCACGACCCTCTGCTTGAGAGGCCACATGTCGAGCCGCTGGGCTATCATTTTATGTGCTTTGTATCAGTAATATTCTAAATCAAATGAAGGAGCGCGTACATCGCACCGGCCGGGAAATTAGCGTAAAAGTAACGACTAAAACATTCAATCAGAGCGATACACACGTACATAAACGATCACTTATTTTTGACGTGGCTTGTACTTACACACATACATACATCATCATGCGTGTAGGGTACACAGAGCACACGAATCGTTACTTAAACAAAAGCATGAGTATTTCACCTGACCGACTATTAATAAATTAAGTAATTATTTTTAGGTTCTACTCAGACAATTTTAGTTCACCCGTTTGCCTCCGACTGAGGACATGGCTAAAATACCTGAATAAAGGTAAACTGGTTCATAAACAGGCTTCTTAAACTTTGCGAGAGGTTACGCATTAATTAGGCTTTTCGAAGTTATGTTTATCTCAATAATGATATTACATGCATCACTATTGCATCATCATTGGTGCTATTATGTTGACCGTAGATAATAATTTTCTTTTCTTTCAGAACAACGGATGTGTACAGTATTGATAACATCAAATTTTAAAGTTACCGCAAACGACCGCTAGCAGCGCTGTCAAAATTCTCCATAGAAATCGTTTTACGTCGTCGCTTGCGAGTACAGTCACTGTAAAGTCATGGTAATGGTACAGTGGTTTTATAGGGTTCCGTACCCAAAGGGTAAAAACGAGATCCTATTACTGAGACTTCGCTGTCCGGCCGTCCGTCCGTCTGTCACCAGGCTGTATCTCTTAATAACCGGCTCAATGAACTAATTGTTTGGTTTTGGTACAATGTTCTCAATTCAAACGTCATCATACCTAATTTGCGGCGAAACCTTTTGGGTTTAATTAAAAAAAATGTGACGAATTGGCCGATAAAATTCTCATCTTAATATACACAGAGTATTATGTATAACAAACGAAACCTAAAGTTCCATCGGTCTCGGTCTCACAGCAGAATGTTCTAGAATTTTGTACGGAAGCTTGACTCAAGTCAGTGAAGCTACGAGTTGCGCAGTACAGACGGTGCGCACTACGCATGCTCTACCGACCGGTGGCTCCGTCATCGAAGACTCGCGAAGCGTGTTGTAGAGGCTATATACTACTTACCTAGCTCTTAACATGTTTCCCTCGTTAGATGCATAACTAAGTACGAAAAACGTGTTGCAAACCGGGGTGAGAAAATTAAAGTCAAAACTGACTTCGAACATCGGTAATTTTTCACTTCATGCAAAGTTATTTTTAGATTTATTTCGTTTGTTTTGTCTTTATGATTTAACCTCCTAGGACCCTGTGTACAATATTTTATGAAATGCCAAAGTAATTTTTTTCTTTGTTTAAGTAAAATATCAAGTTTCAATTTTGAATTGTCTATAGCGTAACGTCGGCGGGTCTCACTTCATACTAAGGTCACTTGGCTTAATTCTTGGCTCGATGTACTGTTGAATATAATATTGTTATTATATTAAATCTATGGTTCCTTCGAGTGTGGGTACAAAATGTAAGATATTCTGGGCCATTTTGTCAGCGTCCGTCACCGGTCAAGAATGACGGTGAGAGACTGGTTTGTGACCGCAGAAAGTGCCAAAACTTCCACATGGTCACGAAATGCAAATCGTGGTCATAAACATAAAACTCGCTGTTTTTTCCTCCTAATAGCCAGGATTGGAAATACGGTACCACATACTGATCATTGACGTCATTGGAGATGATTGAACTGGACTTATTAAAAAAGTTCGCAGTATTCGGGTTAGAAAAAAAACCATCAGTTTTTATGATCAAAACTAAATAACATATAGGCGGAATCGTTTTTAGAGTTCCGTGGATACCCAAAAGGTAAAAACGGAACCGTAGTCGCCGGCAAGTTAGATGGCAATTTTTTTATGTAAGTAGGTATGTAGTAGCTGTAAGTTCGCCCCTCGCTAACGCGGAAAAAGTAATACTTATGCGAAAAAATCTTGCCATCTTGTGCTATCATTGAGCAAGACTATACTGAGCCTTCGCTGTCTGTCACTGGTTATAAGTATATCAAGAACCACAATACATAGACAGTTGAAATTTTCACAAATTACGTAATAACGAATACTAAGTAAAAAGAAAATAGATATGAAGAGATAAATAAAGGCTCCCATACCACAGAGTCTGTTGAACAGACGCCCAGATTTTTGGCCCTTTTTTGCTCGATTTCAATAAATGGTAACAGGTAAGTCTTGTATACCTAGTCAATGGTACGGATCACAATAACCGGGGTATTTTTGGGTTAATTTAAAATTTAAAGCTGGTGAAAAGTAAGTCACATTGTAGAAAAGATAATCTATGAGAAAAGCATGTCGCAGTAGCATTTAACTATGCCAAACGGTCGCAGGACCGTGGACCGGCGGCGCAGGCGCTCCGCAATCGTTGCGCAAACAGCAAGGCCGCACGCGGGAACTACCCACACCGATTCATAAATTAATTATTAACTAACAATTAGATGAAAGAGGCATAATAGAGACAGGTTGTAAACCTGCCGCCTAAAGCTTACCTGAACCTATTTAAATCGTTTTTAAATCGCCTCTTACGACATCCACGATAGGAACGGAGAGGTGTTATTTTAAACCCAACACCAAAAGGCCCAACAATTACACAAATAATTTTGTAAAAAAGGTATCTCTGTGTAAAAAAAAGTTTCAGCTTAACGTGGGCAGTCCTGAAGCAGTTACAAAGTCGAGGGACAGGAAAAATACAAATTTGAAAGAAAAATGCTCTTCCATCTACTTTACCATCGCTGCTCTTTTTAGAGCATCTAGTACCTCGAATCGTGGATGCAATCTTATGCAAGATACGTCCGTTGATCACACTCACTGATATTCGCAAACCTCCACAGTGACTGGCTACAATCTGCAACATTTACTACCACAGAGGAATTCCACGTTAACTTCAAAGATACGTTGCTCGATTCTTGTCTGTCTCCTCAATTTGGAACGGTCTATTACGTACCATCACGAACAGGGATTGTTGAGCCACTTACCTATATTTGTAACTTGGTCGTATAATACTAATCCAATAGCTGACATCTAGTCGGTCACATCGGTCATTGATTACAGGTCTAAATTGTGAACAGTGCCAAGTGGCTCAACAATCCCGGTTCGCGACTGTACATAAGCATCACGCTTCTTTTCTCAAATGGGTAAAGCACTCAAGCCTGTGTAGTGTCGGGTTTAGAATAATACATCTCCATTTCATCCCTGAAAGTCGTAAGAGGCGACCAGAGAAAATGGGTTAAGGTTTATTTTAGGCGACAGGCCAACAATCTGTTACTATTAGAAAAGTGGCTAATGGCTATACAACATGAAATAGTCATGGTTTTGTACATGCTTTGTCTACCCTATTTGTGAACACATCATGCTCACTAAACAACACAGCACAAAACTATGATTATTTCACGTTTCCCACCAAAATTTCCATTTCGATGTACAAATTCGTGAAAGAAGTAAATAGACTTGTCTTATTGAGCGCAATGAGATGCCCTTCTTCTACTTGGCTCCATCAGATGCCTCACTTGTTCGTTGCATAAAAACTCGACTACAGAAGCCGGTTAAGCTGTTACCACAATCCAGAGTTACCTTGAACCTGAATTACTGCTATTCCGAGTGAAGGAGTTACTCAATAACCCTCCCACTACGTGACGTGAGTTTCCGCTAAATGCTACAAACGTGTCATGTGATGATGCAATTTCTGCTACATCTGTATCAATTGAATGACAATTGTTAATCATCACTATAACCTCGTACGTCGATGACCTTTTAGTAAAACAAATGAAATAAGAATTTGCAAAATCTGTTCCTTCGTGTTTTGGGTATGTCCGACTAAGGAAGTAGGTTAAGGTACACTTTTAGCGACAGGCTAGGCTAGCAACCTCTCACTATTGTACCTCTTTTATCTACCTTTAAAACCAAAATTAAGGTAAAAGTGGCTTCGAAACAAGAAACAGTCTAGATATATACTTCCTTACTAATATTATAAGTCAGAAAGTGAGTTTGTTTGTTTGTTTGTTTGTTCCGCTTTCACGCCATAACTACTGAACGGATTGCTTTGAAATTTTGCAGACGTAAAGATAAAAGTCCGGATTAAATAATAGGCTACTTTTTATCTCGGAAAAATTGATGTTCCCGAGGGAAAACAAAAATATAGTGTGCTTGATAGATCGATATCGATCGATGATAGATCGATATCGATCGATGACCGATCGTTAGACGATAGATCGATGGCGCTGTGTGTCGTTTGAAACGAGAAGTTTTCTTATAGTTGTGCTTTATACCGCAATATAACCGAGTCCCACGCGGGCGAAGCCGCGGGCGGAAAGCTAGTACTATATATACTATAGTCCAGGGGTTCCCAAACTGTGCGCCGCAGAAAGTATTGAGGGGCGCCACCGAGAGTCGATTCTTTTTCATTATTCGATACCATTTTAATTTTTACACTCTCAACCTAAATACTACCGTTATGTGAGCCTATTTATTTTGTACTGTATCTTTTTCAAATACACAGGGTAAGGCGCCGTGACAAAATTCTAAACTTGTAGGTGCGCCGCGGGCTGAAAAAGATTGGGAACCCCTGCTATAGTCTATAGGCTTAGTACTGCAACAAGCGCGTGCGCGTGTCTTTTCGCGCGCGGGATACACTACCTGTCACTTTTTTAGACTGTAGCTAAACAGGGGCAATTATAGTCTATCTCGGGCGCATCCCTATTCGAGCCCTATCGTGCTAAGGCAGCTTACCCCATTTGCGAAAACAGACGTGATGTTTGTTAATGAATGTATTAACACTAATTAACCTAACGAATACTATAATAAACGTTCGACTTATTTTTCAGAAATTCTCCGATTTTAATACCCCGAAGGAAATGGTTTTCCGTCGTATATCGTCTTTGAGAAAAGTTCTTATTTACCGTATTCCCTCGATTAGCTTCAAAATTCGTAGCTGACCGTTGTTTTTTCATTTTGTATTTCAAGTACAGTCGAATTAAATGTTTTTCCGATGCAAAAAACTGAATGCATCAAATTTTTAGTTCCGATTTCCTAAATAACTGACTCCATACTGGTAGGAGTAAGTCAATGATGTATACTAATGCCTATTTCGTAAATGTACGGCAGTGGAATAGACAATGCAATTAGTAACATTACCTACAAGTCAAGGAGAGGTAACTAATGCGTGGCCTAACATAACATTATGTCTCTAAGGAATATTAATGTTATTTGAATAGCAAACAATAAAATTTAATTATTGTGTCAACATATTTTTTTACATTTAAATTATAGTAGGGGAGCCCAGGCAGCTAATTTTGGAGTTGCTCGAGCGTCGTAGAGACCTATTGGGTTGTGGAGCTTAGGTGATA
>BHDV01072019.1:220669-232581 GCA_005406045.1 Adoxophyes honmai | reverse complement strand
CCCCCGAAAAGTTTAGGCTCCCATACAACAATCGTGATTTTTTTGTATCCGACTCGCACTTGGGCGATTTTTTTTTCAGTGATGTTTTGTGAATGTATGCATACGCCCGTATTCATACGTGTAAAAATCTTGTTTGTATTTTATAATTTCTTGTTTTTTCTCATAAAATGATTAGTAATTATTCACTTTACTTTATTTTATTTTCCACCACGTAAAGTTGTTCTATCGCAATTCCACTGAATCTACTTATGCACCTAAGTATTATTTTTCCAGGATAAAAAGTAGCCTATATGTCAATCTAGGGCTAGGGTGTCAGCTTCCTGAAACAGAACTGCAATTTCTTCAGTCTACCACGTATAGGAATTATGTAATTTAATATTTGCCTAGCAACTTCATGACGATCACGTCTTCCTCAAGAGCCAGAGTAATTAAGATGTCAGCTGAGCCTAAACAAAGAAATAAAGTCGCAGATCGCACACTAATGAGCCTAGAAAATGCAGGCAGCTATGCAAAACCAATCTGGAAGTGCAGTCGATCGATAGTTTGATAATAATTGTCCACTTGCCTGCGTCACAGAAATAATATTATGCCTTTGCTTTGTCGTCGATTATTCAGGCATTCAAGTAAACCGTAGCATAACTTCCTGGAAATTATGGTTTTTCTTTGTTACGGGTAATATTTGTAACGTAACTCGTTCATTAGTTGGTTTGTAATCGATTAGTGTGGTTTAGTATCTCTGAGCGTCTAGTGTAATCAAAACTGTCGAGAAACGATTTCGTTTGCAAATTAACACGAAGAATACAAAGAATGAGAAGAAGAAGAAGAAGAATATGGAGACGTATCGACCGCGGCAGTTGTGCAAACGAGCCGCTTGGAGGCGCTGTCTGTTTTCATACAATACTAGCTTTCCGCCCGCGGCTCCTCCCGCGTGGAACTCGGTTATATTGCCGTATAAAGCACAACTAGGTATAAGAAAACTTCTCGTTTCAAACGACACACGGCGCCATCGATCTATCATCTATCGATCGGTTATCGATTGATATCGATTTATCGTCGATCGGTATCGATCTATCAAGCAAACTATATTTTTGTTTTCCCTCGGGAACATCATTTTTTTCCGGGATAAAAAGTAGCCTATGTCACTCTCCGTGCCCTAAACTATCTCTACCTAAAAAAATCACGTCAATCCATCGCTCCGTTTAGCCGTGAAACACGGACAAACAAACAAACAAACAAACAAACAAACAAACAAACAAACAAACACACTTTCACATTTATATATTGGTACGGATGGCGTTAATTAGCAAACAAAATCGTTATCGATTCATGTCCGTTTTCATTACACTAACAACTCTGGTTACTTCTTCTTTGTAGGGATCCTATTGATACTACTATTCAAAGGTTGACTGACAGATAGGTACTTTATACTTTTTATTTGCGCCTTATCTGTATTTTGTATACAATGAAGAGTTTTATGCTTTACTTAACATATCCAGTCAGTTATTACTATGAGGTGGTGAACCAATAATAAGATTATCAGCTATTATGACACGAGCACACATGTAATAGCATTAGTTATGAGTATGACCTAAGTTTCCTGCCTTAGTTTACCTGCAATCCGCAGTCCGGATCGATCTAGACCGTCCCATTTTAGTTCAGGGCCGCTACCTTTAAGCCCCTACGTACCTAAGCTTCAGTATGCGAATCGACGTCTCGACAAGGACGGTTTACAGTTCTCTGTCACGAGACGGAGTTACATAAGGTTACGTACTAATTTCTTGAAATAAAAACCGGCCAAGTGCGAGTCGGACTCGCGCACGAGTGGTCCCGTACTCATATTCATATAAGTACTCAATATAGATCTCATCCGAACCAATTTTCATTCGAGAGTGAGTTTCAAAAAAATTGTACAAAAATTAAGGGTTAATAAAAACAAAATCACGATCGCGTCTTTTGTGTAACGAAAATTACCTATACAAAATTTATGGGTAATTTTCGTTACACAAAAGAATCAATTAACTTTTGTTTTTATTAAAGCTCTTAACTATGTACAATTTTTTTTAAACTCACTCACGATCATGATACATCATGATGTTGAAAATTTTTCGAATAACTCATGTTTATTAAATCGAGTTTAGCTCGATATGTTTCGGGCTAATTCGTAGCCCTTCATCTAGGAGCCGCGGCGGCTGCTGCTGCCAAACGCGCACTGCGCGCCTCTACTCTCTTCGCGCGACTGCTCGTGCACGACGAAACTAATACCGGCACACGACTACCCTCGTTATTATCGTCATTTATATTATTGTCAAAAATAGGGTAGGTATCAAACAACACTAACCACATCACTCTGTAAAGGCACCTCCACACTCGCTGAATTATAGAAAAAGTAGATGCAGCCAGTTTCAAGAGCATCTGACAAGACAAGAGCGATAAGCTGAAGTACGATGGGGTTTTACCTGAAACCTTACCTACCCAGGAATAAATTTGACGTTTTACGATCTAAATTACATACTTACATACCTATATGGTAGATTGCATTGAGACGCAAGTTATGTAGATTAGATTAGATTTCAAATGCAAGCGTGCCTGAGTCAGCCAGATCAGTTTTAGAAACATTCTGCTCAGAATTCAACGTTGACGAAATGACTGATGATTGCTTCAATACATTATGTAACTCCGTCAATTGAGTCATCTGATAGTACTTGGCATTTATTAAAATCACTCAGTGGGGCCATCGACAGACTCCTTGACCTCGAAGTAGTTTATAATTTACGTCGATATTTACTATTTTAACAGCAAAATTAACAGGTTTAACTTCCTTATCGATTTAACCTTTATTTGTATTCTATTTCCTATTCCCCTAATAACATAAGCACGTGGGAAGGTTTATATGTTATCTACAGAGCTTCAAAAACTGCTATACCCTAAATCAAATGGGGAATAACCCCTCGTGTTAACACAGATCAAAAGTTCAGTTTCAAAGCGTCGAAAGGATTTAAATTTGAATTAGGGCCGATTGTTCAATCACCAGATAAATTTATCTGCCAGTTAAAAGTATTGCTATCCTTTTTTCGCGTCATATAAAAGAAAAGTGACAGCCAACATTTATCGGACAGATAAGTTTTATCTGGTGATTGAAAAATTAGCTCTTAATTGTACGAGTTCCGAAACTAATTTGGTCTCAGTCTCATCAGTTTCTAGCCAGTTCTTGAAGCATGTCGTCATCTTTTTCCACATTCGCGAACAGGTTGGTGGATTCAAGTTTTTCGAATGGGACGCTGTCCGTGACCGGTTATGTGACCTGCCTGTCTGATACTGCATCGTTCCGATTTGTTGGGGGTTTAAACCACAATTATAAATTATATTAAATATTAAATTATAATATTACTAGCTTTCCGCCCGCGACTTCGTTCGCGTAAATTTCGGATTTTGGGGTCGTAGGTTTCTAAGCCTATTCATTACAATCAAACAAAGTTTTCCTCTTCATAATATTAGTGTAGATGTAGATATCTAAACCCAAATATTTTAAGGAATCCTCTTTTTTTCAAAATAAAATTTAGCCTATGTTACTCATGGATAATGTGGCTTTCGAATGGTGCAAGAATTTTTAAAAACGGTCCAGTAGTTACTGAGCCTATTCATTACAACCAAACAAACAAACAAACAAACAAACAAACAAACAAACAAAGTTTTCCTCTTTATAATATTAGTATAGATAAATGCGAAAGTAACTCTGTCTGTCTGTCTGTTACGCTTTCCCGCTTAAACCTCTCAACCGATTTTGATGAAATTTGGCACAGACAATCTTTAGAACCCGAGAAAGGACACAGGTTACATTTTATTGTGAAAAAAAGGTAATGCCAAAAATAACTATTCCATGCGGGCGAAGTCGCGGGCACAGCTAGTAAATTATAAGACAACATACATACATACAATCAAGCTTGTGTAGGTACCCAAAGTTTAAGCTGAGCACACATGGCAAGCAAAACCGTGACCATTTCACGCCCTACTGCCACTTCTAGCATAACTTAGGTTTAAGAACAGATGGAAGAGGTATAATAGTGACAGGTAGCTAGCCTGTCGCCTAAAGCACACCTAAATCTAGTTTCTTAGTCGCTTCTTATAACGTCCCATGGAATAAATGAAGAGATGCTATTCTATCCTGACACCAGACAGGTCCTCAAGATAAGGTACTAAATATCTCAAATATGAAAAGTCTTCTCTAGACGTCGATTCAACCAAACGGAAACAATTTTGTCTTGGAATAAGTCACTTTTACCAGTTTTTGTATACCTAACGCAAAATGCGCATACATACTTACGCAAAACAACTTGTTGGTAAAGGTATCTTTGTATTTATCTACCATATTTTGTACTTTACTAGCAAGTTATTTTGCGACATGGCCCACATAACTGGGAAAAAAAGGTTCGAAACGTAACAGACTATGCACGAGGTTTCTCTTCTCTAATTGATAGTCAATTGGAATCTAGCATTTATTTTATGATTTAGTAGGAATGTGTCCCCTTGGTTGGCAAATAAGCATCTGATTAGCCAGATGTTAAGTACCTAACTACTGCTACATAGGTAGGTTAATTATAATATTAGCAAAATCAATAAAAAAATGTGCTATCATACATAGTAACCTTATCACACATAATGATTCGAAATTAATATTCCCCGTTACAAATGCAATTTCAATTATTTTACCTAGTTTGCTTGTGTGCTTGACAGAAATAACTCTGCTACACATTTGCATACTTTTATCTGTTTGCTGAACAAATTAAGTACCTTGTCACTATCTTTCCTTATCAATTTTTACCTCACTCAGGGTGAAAGTCAGGCAACGCTTAAGACTGGTAGGTACTTGTGCTAAGTACTGTGTAGATTTCAAATAAAATTTTCCCATATTCCCCATTTAATTGTTGAATTTCCCAATAAAACCTATGGCTCATATTTATACTGTACCTATTGTATTGTAACTTCATTGCACATAACAAAAAATACAGGATCTGCCAGTTATGAAACTTTCAAACAATTGACAGGATATTTGAAATGAGTAGATATACCTACACAAAATATGCTAAATAGACAAATTAATCATTATTACCTATGTAATTGAGAAAAACAACGTTTTTTTTTGGCTGTTTCACTTTTTAATTTGTTTCATGCCAATAATAAGAGATATAGGTAGGGTAAGTACTTTATTCGTTTTAGGACTTGACTCAGATTGTCATAGACAGGTAGTCTTGAAATGTTGACCAGCATTCATGTACGTACAGCATTTCATGTAGAAGTTTCTATTTAGGATTTTTACAATTAATGTTACTAAGTATTTTGATTGTATTGTACCCACTAACTAATTAGTTTACAGTTTTCTAATTGGATATTTGTATTGTAATATTTGTTGCAATGTATTATCTATCTATCTAACAGTGTAGCAAAATCCCGACCATATTAATGAGTAAAATCTAGAAGGAGCTGAAAAAAAACTAAAGAATAATCAAAATTAATATTTATTAAATAACCTTGTTAACTTACTGAGATTCCCAAACACGTCCAGCCCTTTAAACCTATATTTACAGTTCGGGCCGCTTAATACTATATGTACAGCACGGTCGGGGCAGGCTTTAAATCACAGGAGAATGCCGGAGGTTGGTTCTAGACTGGAGCGCCTACTTCTTCTTGATACGACCTCGTGAGGTGGTTGGCGGCGGCGGTGAGTTGCCGCAGGGAGCGGCGGAGCCCACGGAGGTGTCGTCGGCAGGCCGCGGCGGCGCGCGCTGCAGACTCTCTCTCATCCTCCCCCTCGATGCCGGAGTCACCAGCTGCACTTGATGCATCACTCTCTGTGTCACTCACATCAGACACTCTCCTCAATGGCTGCTCAACCTGCTCCTCACTATCCCCCGCAGACCACAGCAGCTCAGTCTTCAAGTCATTCAACAGAGAAAACATGTTGAATGGGTCATCATCTCCCTCCTGTGGCAGGTTCATCAGACGGCTGGGAACCAGAACGGTCTCATCCATAGCGTTAACCATTTTCACAAACTTTTCCATGTCATTGAGAATGCTCTGTTTTGAGAATTCAGTGTTGTCGTTCCGAGCAATTCTTCGCAGGCTGTTCCTGTAACAATAAGAAAAAAACATGAGTTAAATTGTCAGAGTATTAGAATTTAACAAAGTGGAGGCAGTTTGAGTGTTTTAAGTGAACTAATCAAACTTGGTACAAAGTGATCCCTGTATGAAATATTTTACTAACATCATTTGTATGTCATACAACACAGTCATGACAATGTAGCAAGTGTGTTAATGAAGGTATACTACTGTGCACTAATCATAATACTGTATTTTATGAAAGTTAACAATTTGATTATCGATTTGCATTCTAATTTAAATTACGTTTAACAGAGATTTACATTTCATATGATTGTCAACTGCAAAATGTCTCATAGAAATAGTTCTTGGCTGACCCACTTGACTGTAGTTGCAGTATTTGATATTATAATAAATACCACATAGTTTATGAGACGGTAAGGGTGCCGGTGTGGTGATGCAAGGTAAGAGTACTGTAGGTAGCTATGCAAAAGCAATGCAGGCTGCAGTAAGTAAATGTGATTGCACTTTTTGTCGTGGCATTTATGTGGCAATACAGTGATACCGCCCAATCAGATATAATCGTACTTGGAGAATGTACTACTCAAATTCATTTGGGAATCTCCAATTCCCCTTTTTGTCTGAGTCATGGCTGGACCGTGGCGCATGCCCACTAGCGTCCAGGAAATCCCGGATAACCTCATTCACGGTCATAATGATTACCGCACACATAACTTAGATAACATTGTGTGAAATTATCAATCCACATTGGTTTTTGCAAGGAAACCACAAAAAAGGAGACTAGAAATAGCAACGCCATGACTAATGGTGGCATGATGTTGGGCTGGGCAGGATAAATTACATCAGAATCAATTTATGCTAATTCTCCACACTGCTGCATTGGACGTTACACGTAACACAAATTGGGGTTTGGGGAATGCAACACACACACGCGAGCACTATTGAGAAGGACAGACGGGTACTAAGCATCTCACCAACGGCCATTGAACACAAATCCGTACCTGCTGTTTTCCAATTTGGTCGAAATATCAGTGTTGAAAGACATTTTTCTGGTGTTATTTAAAGGTTTAAATATCACTGAACACACACGCTTCAAATATTAATGTCACCACAAATTGACGTTTATATTCACGACACGAAACACTCGAGCTACGAACGACCGCACCGCTCCGCGAGAGTAGACGTTATGCTAAAGAGGTGGGGAGCTCTCGGCATTTATATGGGACGCCTCGTACGATGCGGGGAAATAACTTTATATTTATCAGTAACGTAAATGTTTAGATCCATTATTGATGGCAGCAAGCGGAATGTGATTAACACGACTTAAGCTAATGATTTTTAGCAAAATATTTAGTGTTTACGTTATGGAAACAGTATCTTCGATAAATTTAAACCAAAGCCAAGCAGAACGTTGCAGCCCACCGCAGTCACACCACATTTTCCGACTCTGTGATTGGCCGCTCTAAGCTTTAGGATATTTTATTGGTCCGTTGAAATAAATTGTATCGCGGGAATTTTTGAAAAGTTTCATATCTGTTGAAAAATATTTACTTGTGAATACATGAACATGTGTTGAAAGAATGATCAGTGGTTATTGATTAACTAACATTATCACGTCAGTTTTTAGAACAACATTTACGAATGCTTCCTGTTTTAAACAATTGTGCGATTGTTGATTATTGCGACGTTGTCTGAGAATCTACGATTTTGCTGTTGCTAATTTTTATTTTATTTAGACCAGTCCCATTATGTACTCCACAAGTAAATATTATGTATGCCCCCTATACTATAAGTTTTTCAGTGAGGCCGAGGTCGACAAAGGTCTTGGAATGTCTAAGTACTTAGGTAGGTACGTTCGAATGGACATTGTATGCAAAGCAGCGTTCCGCGGTTTAAGAATAAATTAATTATAACTGCGATAATAATAAATCAAGAGGTATATAATTATCTTATCGTCTAATTTAAGCACCTGTCGATTTTAATAATCGTGGGTATCATAAAATTATTTCGGTTAATCTTTACCGATTAATCTATTTTTATTTATGAAGCTTGCTAATGAAGGAGAGAGTAAGATATATTAGTATTTATATCTAAGTACCTTTAATATACCTACACTTAAAAAAAAAAATTAGAATAGCACCTCCCCCTTTCTTCCCGTGGGTGTCGTAAGAGTCGACTCTGGGAACGGGTTAGTGTATTGTGGGCGATAGGCTAGCAACCTGTCACCGCAATATCACGTTTAACTATCTGGTTACCCTGAATTTGCTAAACGTGGCACTGGATTTTTGAATTCATGTGCTCTGTCTACCCCTCATGGGAATATGGGCGTGAGAATATGTATGTATGTATGTACTTAAAAAAATACAAAAAGATAATCTTCCTTTACCGTCATAAATCATAAACCTTTCGGGGAAATTCCATGACGGTGTTTGTATTTAATTAGTACCTATGATACCTATCACATTTCCCGGTTCGATACATCCTATCCTAAGCCCGGCTAGCACAGCATAAGTAATCATGCGTACGCGGGTTTCCCTAGGTAATTTCACTAGGTACTTATTAGGTAGGTAGGTAATTAATTAGCAATTACGTAATTACTTAGGTACTTGTAATTTTTTGACTTCTCTAGTAAAAACAGTGGCAAGTATAGCCGTGCTAAACACACAGATAATTAATTACTCTTTGCGTCCGTACTCTTTTTGTAGCACTGAAAAAAAAGTCTAAATTGCGGAAATAAGTTAGTGACGACAGTCCTGTTTTTAGGATCATTAGGCAAAATCTCTTTTAGAGGTTTATTCTTAAATGTTTATTTTAGTTAAGTACTTATTACCCCAGTAAAGTTGCTTACTCTATAACGCTTCCACGAAATATTTGAATCATACCTACCAAACCTTGCCTTAACCTTTTTGCAAAATTCCTACAGGCCAGTAGTTTAGTTACAAAATATTATTCAAGCGGCGCCACTGTCTATTAAAAAAATGACATGTTTTATTATATTCGGTACCTGCACCTGCTGCCTGCAGTCGCAACAAACATATTAATAACATGTCAGTATTCTCATCTCAGTCAGTCACCAATTCAACAGCAATCAAGTTCAAGTATTCATACATATCCACGTGAAAATGTTTCTCAAATATGAAGAAAATTCAAAATAAATGCAAAACAACTCTGTAAAACTTGCAATTCGAATGTTTATCGTTTTTTTTTTGCAAATCCCCTACGCAAGTCCAACGAGGGCAGCAAAAGCAAAACTGGATTGTGGCAATGACGTGCAATCTTGTTTTGGTCCGAGCCCTAATCGGAGCTGGCAAAATATTATGATCAGTTTCCAATACACACGCAGCTGTCCGTTTCCACCAGCGTTGATGAAATATTAGATACTGACTTCATCAGTTGCCTACAGTAGTTGTCAAGTCAACATGTTATTAATTCCCTACTGGGGGGTAAGCTTATCTTAACGCTCTGATTATTATTGTAAATAATATTACTACGTAACATGTGAATGACACATGACACGCCTCCGTTTCTAAGCGTCATTCGATTTCTGCAAACTTAAACCGACTCAGCGGATGAATACGGAACTAACGCCGAGCGTACTTGTTTTGTATGAGTTCCTTTACAGTGGCGCCACCACGGAGTGGATGTTTAGGTTGGTGACTTAACATCATTTTCCTCTGTTGTGACTGTTGTGAGTTAGTAATGTAATACCGACACATCGCTATCTTTACGCGGCATAGGCAGGTTAGCATTAGCATGTCCTTTGCGTCATGCTTTATCCGTCATTCGTGTTTTCGCACTAATTCCAAATAAATCACGATGACGGGATTAGGTATTGTGCCAAATGACCAACTTTGTGGTTCTGATAATAGCTACCTAAATAAGAGCTTTTCTCATACGAGTCCTAATTCCTAATATGAGTTCACAGATCCTTAAGTTGGTTTTTTTCAGCTTGCTTTTCTGTTAGTGTTAGTTAGGTGATATAAATAATCACATTAATCAAAAATAATATGTATATTTTCCTGCAAGTACTAAATAGTATCTACCTAATTACCCTCCTTGAATACCTCTTAACGATTTAATTTAGTACTTACTTACATAAAAATAAGTAAGTATAAATCCTTTAATTAAATAAACAAATTCAGTAAGTACTATTATCTATCCTGATCAAGATAGGTATACCTACATGTAACATAATTAGGAATAACCAAATCTTATGTGACTAGCTGATTAGTCGTTGACGATGATTACCTAGTTTAGAGAACTGTTATTCATTAATTAGATATGGTATCCGCAACAAAATAATCTTTAAAAATCCTAAATTTTCCATAAAAAAAAAATGTACATATTTCTACATTACCCTGACCATAGGCACAATATAACGAATAAAGATATTTAAGGTCCTTTTTCGTTGACTGTTTTTAGAACAACTCACGAATAGAGCATCAATTTCCTACATTTTAGCTACAATAATTGGAAAATTAGGAGTTTTTTTTAATTGTTCGAATTTAACAGATGTGGTGGGTAAAGATAATCATAGCTAATAATTAATCATAGCTACAGATAGATATCTATCTGTATATCCTGGTTGATAAATACGAGAGATTGCTTTATTCACATTTCAGTAAAATGTTTTGGCAAAACGATGAGTAATGTAGTACTAAGGCAAGGCTGAATCACAGTATCACTTTTAATCTACATCCGTGAATAAAATCCCGAATTAGATCCTGTCAAAGTGGCGACAATGCTTAAGAAAAAGAAATTTAACTGTTTAATTTAGTATTAATACTAAGTAAGTAGGCGATGTAAGTAAATTCTTTGCTTTTAGGTTTCTCTGAGTAACTAAGGGTCGTTTTAACTAATCTTATCCGGTTTTTGTAATTGAAAAATGTATTTTCTCGCTAGTAAAGGATGGCTAATTACAAGACTATAATGAATTTTGTTATTGAAGCGGTCCTAAAAACCCTTAAGTGTAAAAATGGGACCCCCCTTAGGTAAAAGACTCCAACAGTCTATCTGTCCGTCTGTCTTGCTGTAGGTAAACAGGATTTACTTATCATATAAAATGTGACATTTACCTAGTTATTTGAAATTTTCACAGACGATATACGTCTGTTTCCGCCATCACGGCAAATACTAAAAACATAATAAAAAGGATGTCCCCGTGTGGTGTCGGGTTTAGAATAACACTTCTCCATTTCTTCCGTGGATGTCGTAGGAGGCGACTATAAGGACATAGGTTAAGGTGTACTTTAAGCGACAGGCTAACAACCTGTCACTATATTGTACCTGCCACCTCAAAGCCTAAAAAACATTATGCTAGAAGTGACCACACAACGTCAAATAGTCATCGTTTTGTCTATGTAGCGTTTTGTGTGCTCTGCCTACCCCGTTTGGGAATACAGGCGTACAGGTGATTGTATGTATGTATGTACATATGTATGTATAAAAGGATAAGTAAAATATTTATTTTACTTAAGAATGGCTCCCAGTGCAAACGTGGTGTTTTGCGACACTACGCCTGAAGTATTCACGGAATATTTAATTGTAAATCACTTAAAAATGAGTAAATAGGTAGTTAAATTAATTGGACATGTATTATAAGGGTGCTTCCCATGCAATTAACGAGATGTTTTGTTGTTTTTTTCCCCGATAATGACTAACGATGTAGGTATGTGCAAGAGTCCGATTCTCAGCTAGTCGTTTTTAGCATTCCGCCACAGATTACTAAATAGTTACTACGTAACAGATACTTCACTAATTCGAAAATTTCCAATACCTACTGCTATACTAGCCAACTC
>BHDV01072019.1:197868-211530 GCA_005406045.1 Adoxophyes honmai | reverse complement strand
TAGGTATAAGCTATCCTCCTATATATTAATCTGCCGCGCTGGAGTAAGTACCGAAATCCCCTCTTGGGCTCCCCTACTATAAAGAGCAAATTGAAATTTTGCAACCAAGAAAATTAAATGACGATTTTAGGGAAACGATCTACACTAGTAAAAACCAAATAGTTCTTTAGTCTAAATCAAGTCTAAAAACCACGCTTCAAAAGTGGTGGTTTTTTTAATTCGAATTATTTAATCTAGACACAGAAAATGACATAAAACCTATTACAAAATAGGATAGACAGAGCACACGAAATGCTACATTGTCAAAGTATTTTTAAGTTAAAAGGCTCCTACAATAGTCATAGATTGCTGGCCCATACATAACCTGTAATTTTATTATACTATCTCTAGTAAGCCAAGACGTCGATAGATAGCATCTTTTTCTGTACTAATTTCACTTTTGAACAATCAGTGCCATCTATAGGAATTACAGTGTTGTGTTTTCTTTGCCGTGTGGATGTTGAGTGACAACCAACGCTGTTAGGTTAGTTAAGTTAGCTTTGGCAGTGGGCTCGTCGTTAACCCAAATATCAGTAGATGGCGCTGTAAACACGGAGCGCAAGTGGGCAGTTTAGTTTTAAATGTCATTGTTAGATGGCGTTGGCAAGCATATTTACTTTATAACACCGTTGGTAATTTTTAATCACTATTTAATTTAAAGAAAAGGTTAAGGGTGGGAATAATAATTTTATAATTTATTACTCGGCAGACTCACTACGTCACTATTCGCGCAGGGCCGAATGATCAATCCTTTAACCCCGTGTGGTGTTAGGTTCAAAATTACACCTTTCCATTTCTTCTGTGGATGTCATATAAGGTGACTAAGGAAATAGGTTACGGTATACATTAGACGACCCTATTATACCTCTTTTAACTAATTTTAAACCTGTGTGCGAAAAGTAGGTACCTTGGTTTTGTTTACGTAACTTTTCTTACGATCCGTTTCCTATGTGATCCTTTTCTCGGTGGTGCTTGGTGGTTAGAGTTTGAACGCTTCTACTCCATTGGTCTTTGGTCCAGTGACAGGCATGATCAAAGGTCACTTCAGTGCAAAGTTTGTATTTGTTTGTATGCTTGTTTTAGTTATCTTCTAAGTAGTTTTTAACTCCCGACGCAAAAACGACGGGGTAAGTTTGACGTGTCTGTATGTGTGTGTGTGTGTGTGTGTGTGTGTGTGTGTGTGTGTGTGTGTGTGTGTGTGTGTGTGTGTGTAAATGTGTCTGTGTCTGTCTGTGGCATCGTAGCCCCAAACGGATGATCCGATTTAAATGCGTTTTTTTTGTTCGAAAGCTATATCCGTTGAGTGTTCTTGGCTATGGTTCAAGGTCATCAGGTCATTTTGTTAGGTGTGATGAGAATGTTACACATTCAGTAAAGCCATCGAGTTGGGGCTCGTCTGGGGGTTTTTTAATTTTTAATTAATGTTGATTATAAATTTAATCATCCGACCCAATGACAAAGCGCTGCCAGCGCTTAAACAAATCAAAATGCACAAACAATATCCGAAAACCACGAACATACGGAGCTAGACCACTCGTCAGTAGCTAAAGCTAACCTGAATCCTTATTCAGCGCTGTTTAAGTGATAGGTAAAGATAAATCCTAACAAAAATATTCTGAAAAAACTAGCCTAGTCTCGATGGAGCTGCTTATTTATCTCTGAAAAGTAATGAAATCAAGACAAAGTCGTGCCAAGTCTAAGGTTCCTTACTGCGATCTCTTTATTATTATAGTTAGTTGTGTGACTTGGCCGTTGAAAAGTAGACAAGAGAAGAGAAGAGAAGACATTGCATCAAACTGTTACCGTGATTACTTTTGTTTGCGGTTGTCCCGCATGTGGAAAAGGTATTGTTGTTCGTAAACAATCGTTTGATTAGAGAACTTTACTAAAACAACACAGTGATCACCTAAATACCTTGAAGTACTGGTGTGTTAGGCTTGAAATAGTGCTCGACCGATGGTCAGCGCTGACCGTCGGTCCTGACCGTCAGCGCTTACCATCGGTCGAGAAAATGCATTCAGTCATTCAGAGCTACGCTGACTGACAGCGAACTGCGACGCGCGTACCGTCAGCGTAGCTGTATGCGCGTTCAAGACTTGCATAGATACAGCTACGCTGACCGACAGTCAGCGCTGACCGTCGGTCGAGTGCTGTTTCAAGCCTTATTTACTAACTTAATTGGTCCGACCAAGATGTTGAACACGTGAATCGTTTGCATAGAGCTGACGCAACGCAGTGCGCAACGAAAAAAGCACCCCAAAATACTACCTACGATGTACTGGGACGAAGTCTTATCAATATTGACATATTCAAAAATTTTGATTTCCAGCTCAGGCCCAGATCGCGCGAGGCTTCTGGCTGCAGGAAGGAAGGAATCCGGTGACTGGCTCCACGCCTATCCTTCGGCTAGTATCGGAACCTTTCTGGAGCCAGAAACGTTAAGGATAGCTGTTGGGCTGAGGCTGGCGGTTGCGCTGTGCTCACCACTCCGCTGTCCCTGTGGTGTCATCATCGACCAATCCGGACACCATGGACTTTCCTGCCAAAAGAGCGCAGGCCGCTTTTCACGCCACGCTGCGGTAAATGATATTATCCGCCGGTCCCTTGCCACTGCCAACGTGCCGGCTGTTTTAGAGCCAACAGGCATCGCTAGGGAAGATGGCAAGAGACCGGACGGTATGTCTTTGATTCCGTGGAGGATGGGCCGGGTTGTAGTCTGGGATGCAACTTGCGTCGACACCCTGGCCCCATCGCACCTTCACGGAACCACAGTTAAAGCTGGCGCTGCGGCAGAAGCGCCCGAAACAAAAAAAAAAGACAAAATATCAGGGTCTCGGTTCTTGCTATAACTTTATAGCTGTAGGAATCGAGACTCTGGGTCCATGGGGTCCCAGCGCGACGTTGTTTTTCAATGAGTTGAAAAAGCGCCTTGTCGACGCCACTGGTGACCAACGGGCTGGCAGCTACTTTTCACAAAGAATCAGCATAGCTGTTCAAAGGGGAAACGCTGCCAGCCTTTTGGGCACCATGCCACGGGGACTCTTTTTAGATTTAATTTAGCTTAGGATAAGTTTAGGATAAATTTAGTTATTTTTATTAATAAATATATTTCTGTAATTTTTCTTTGTAAATAATGTTATTATTAAATATAGTCGATGGGTCATTGTCAAGCCTGGCAATTTTTTTCGCTAAAAAATGAAACACGTGATTTATAAAAATCAAAGGTATATTACGACTCTTACTCTAACTTGCAACAGAACTGAGTATCATTCAGAGATCAATTATTCGAAAAAAACGATTTAAAACGAAATAACGATATTTTGGTTCCACCAAAAAGACTAATATGTCCACCAAGTGGACTAATTATGTTAATTAATAATAAATAAACAAATCAAAAACTGTAAACATGTTAAACAAAAATAACGTTCATGATATATTCACATAATCATGAACAATCAGACACGTAAATACATTCAAAAAGTATATAAAAATATTTTGTGTCTGTCTACCGAAATGACAATTCTTTTCGGTGGACCAAATATGCCTTCGTCCTCCGAAGACTAGGAAGCCTTCAAGTCTTCAAGAAGTATGTATGAAAGTGGGGGTTTGGTGGCTCTTCCTTGTTTTAACGTTGACGTATCCAAACTTTCAGAATATACGTCCAAAAATTGTATACTTTTATGAACATTTTTTTCAATCAACAAACAGACTGCACTCACTAATTTTTAATGGTTGCTGCATTCTGAAGTCATCAACTTCATTCTAAGTAAGTAAGTTTCTTTGTTTTCAACATTCTTCTGTTTTTCACTGCAATACGTTCACCCATTTCATGGTACTAAAATAACTAGAATCGAAGGCAGTATTTTGCGTGCGATGTACTTTTAAGTTTCTTTTTGTATATTGTTTTTTTTTCTGCATCGTCGTGCATCATTCCATTTTTCCTCCAAAGCTTATTTTGTATGTTTTTGTTAAATCTTCTACAGTTTTTTTTTACCTTTACAGAATTTACATTTAAACATGTATTCAGTCACTAGTCATTTACGGATAAAACAAAAAAGGAATCAGAAGCTAGTTTTTAAAGTTATAATAAAAAATTAAACCAAATTACAAGAAATCAATCAAAATACAATCATTTATCGTTTGGGTTTACAAAAAGTCCACCAAAAAGACGTCCACCGAATGGACTTTCTCCGCAATATCATTCACAACACCAGCCATTTAAAGGATTATTCAAGAGGCAAGGCATATTTACAATGTTTGAATGCTTAACTAATTATTAAAAACGTTTGGTGGATTTATAGCGATGTACTTACAAAATACAGCAGTAACCGGAAAGACAATTCAACATTGACACCACCAAATATTCTTGTTAACACAACAATATCGTCTGCTGTGCACAAGTCACGGCAAAATGGCTGCTAACAGGGATAGTACGATAGTGAATGAGTTAAATTATATGTCCCGGTCTATTCATTTGACTTTTCCCTAATTTTTCTAGAATTTAAAGTAATGTCCACCAAAAAGACAAAAAATGTTGTGACAAGATTCAATGATGCAAAAAATGTGTTTTATTTCCATCTAATTTTTTAAATCTTAATAATGTTAAATGTAAATCATACATTGATTAGGAAAAAATGGCATTTTTGTACAATAATAAAAGAGATGTATTTTTTTAAAGCCACATTCTATTAACAGGTGGAATCCGGACAGTCCACCGAAGTGGACTTTCAGTTACATTTGTGGTGATAAACAAAACAAATAATTACATTTATAGAAAATATGATATAGTATAGTCTAGTACGTTTGCTGTACTTTATAGTTATGATGTAAATTGAATGCAATTATTAAAAATGTCTTATATAATTACAAATGGACATGTTTTTTTAGGGTTATGACAATGACCCCGATGTACTTGTTTTATCGAATCTCTAGTAAAAAACTCAAGACGCTATTTTGTTTTGAGGAACTATACAGGTTGGCTGGAAATCGACCATGAATATTTTGACCAGTGGTCGGGTAAACGTGTCTGAAAACCTGTCTTATTTTTTATTTACAGCTTCACGCAGGCAGGTCTATTATATGTATAGAGGCAGTAAAAAAATAGTAAAGTTAACATGCGCTGGCCGAGATATCACTTGGCCGGTTGTGAATAGTATCCCAGTACTACTGCGGTCCAACTGGCGGGAAAGTTTGTCGTCCCATCGAGCCCACTCGACGGAGGCCGCTAATCAAATTGAGCCCGGGTATTCTAATGTGGAAAGGTTTGCTCGGACACATTTAAAACGAATGCTACAAGTGGCCATGAAATGTGAAATCATGGTTTTATCTATGTAGCGATTCGGGTGATCTGTCTACTCCGTTTGGGAATACAGGTTTTATGTATGTGTGTGTGGACATGGCGAAACGGTATTCAGTATGAGATCAGTTTCAGATCAGCGTGTAATTGCGCGTAACCGGTCATTTTTGGCCTGACCATCCTCAACCTGTAAGTTTTACTTACCGAAGTAGGGACACAGATATCTGCTAAAAAGAGAGATGAGTATTACTGACTCCTTCTAACTTATAGCTGTGTCCCTGTTTACGTAAGTTAAATTTACAGGGTGTAAGGCTGGTCGAAGTGCGCATGGAAAAGACTGCAATAGAGAGATCTTTCTCCAGGCAAATGTTATGCCTGGGGACCGAAGTCCCAGAAAGAAAGTTGGCGGTTGTATTGATGCAACCGATTAACGAAATTAGCACGCCATGTAGGATTGTTTATTAAAATTTCAGCTATTCGACGATAGGTTTGACTTGGGCGCTACTTGAGCAAACTTAAAAAAATATGCTTAAAGTGGCCACAAAGCGTGTGTGCAAAGTGTTTGTGTGTGACTGTTGAAACCGAGTCTCTCTCCATAGCACAAAGCCGAGGGGCTCTGGATCCACTGCAACGGATGAAGAGAGCGCAAACACGCTTCGATCCCTCCACATTAGCGGCTTTAACCAAATTAATTAATTAACCTTTACTCACGTTTGCTGTTTATTTGTGGAGTGACAACGCTCTTTTGGACGGGGCTAATGGATACTGTTCGTTTCAGATTCCTTTGTTGATATTAATTTCATAAGTGTTACGGACTTTTCTTTGGAATGACAGTGATCGGATCAGACTTTTTCCGTCATGTGTAAATAACATACATTAAACAAAAGACAATAAGGGAGCTACGTCTTAGTGCTGTAATTATTTTATACGTACACACACACAAAACAACATAACGCATAGTAATTTTAAAGGGTGTACGCAGAGCGCACAAAATTAGTTTCTTATGGTCAAATTCGAACCAACTTTAAGCAACTTCAGTTTGATGTTTGTTCCCAGTTTAAGCGTACATTTATTCGTAATAAACAATTAACAAAAGAAACAAAACAGTAAACTGGTAAATTACCTACTTGCTTCGAAGCAATCAAATTGGATATAAGTTTCTTCTCTACATATATACAGTCACGTCTCTTTCCCACAGGGGTAGGCAGAGACCACTCTGTTCCACTTGCTACGATCCTGACATACTTCTTTTGCTTCATCCACATTCATTAGTCTCTTCATACATGCTCGTCGATTTCGGGTACTCTTGACCGGACCTGTTTCTAAAATGTTTGCGATTTGGTCACGGGACGTCCGTCTAGGTCTTCCCCTCCCAACACATTCATTCACGTTCTTCTCTGGATTGGCAATAAAACTTTGCAGTCCTTGACTTGACATGAAGTGCATGGTAAATCGCGCAAAGCTTACAATAGGAATAATTTCGACTCCTCATTTTTTGGAATAGCCACTAGCCATAAATATTTGCTAGTGTATTCGTTATCAGAAGGAACAGAATAATAATAGAGAGTAAATTAATTATTCCACCCACCCGAGAGGGCCCACAATGCCGGGAGCCCAGTAAGACCGCCTTAAATTCCTTAAACCCAGCTAAAATGAAATCGCTTCTCCAAGAAAAAGGGGTTTCGGTTTTAATGCCCATCACAAAATAAATGCTCAAAGACAATAATGTGGGATTCGTTGCGAGATATAAATTCCGAATAAAAATACAGTCGACCGAGTGGAACCGAGAGGTAGGGATGGGAAGTGCTATTGGTGTTTTTGTCGATTATTAAATTACTTTTAAAAATACAAGGTGGAGGATGATAAAGAAGTGGACGAGGCGGACTCGCACAAGGAGGTTTCGTGCTACTAATCTGCACAATATTAGTCGTTATCAAGCAAGACCATTCTATCTAAATTGTTAGACAATTTTTTCCGTTATCCCTAAACGTAGACACAGGACACATACACAATAGACATAGGAAACCAACTCTGAAAATAAATTGGTAATTGCAAATGTAATTAATTTGAAGATTAAAGGACAACGAGATGCACCCATTAGGTTTTTAAGGATTTTGTATTTTTTATGGGTAATGCGTAATGGCTATATTTTTTTTATCGCACAGAGTTAGAGGTTTGATTTTTTCCGACTTTGATTGACCTCAAACTTTAGTAGATCGCAAACGTAGCAAGGTCAATTAAAAGGTATCAAATTTAACAAGGACAAGAGCTTACGAGCCAATACTAGCTTATACAATCTTAGTTCAACTTTCAATAGGTAGCTGTAAGTGCAATTCAAGTTTGAATATTTCTTTAAATAAATATCGACAGTTGAATGTATCGATATGCCACGTTGCCAGCCCTAAAAGAGTAGGGCCGCCCGCGAAAGAGTTGCGACCAGCATAAACGTTAAGACGGGATGAACAAATAAATGAGCCGCCCGATCGCTGGTACAAAATAACGCAATTCCCTACAATACCTACTCCGACGTTATTATCGGAAATTTGTCCTTTGTTTCTCCTCGGCGCTTTGTCTTAGAGATTCCTTCTATCTCCTTATTGTTTGGGAAAATACGTTCAAATCATACTTTTCGTATCTCCTTACGTAGGATTATACTTAATGAGCGACTTGGGTCATTGTCATAACCCTAAAAAAACATGTCCATTTGTAATATATCAGACATTTTTAATAATTGCATTTAATTTACATCATAACTATAAAGTACAGGAAACGTACTAGACTATACTATATCATATTTTCTATAAATGTAATTATTGTTTTGTTTATCACCACAAATGTAACTGAAAGTCCACTTCGGTGGACTGTCCGGGTTCCACCTGTTAATAGAATGTGGCTTCAAAAAAATACATCTCTTTTATTATTGTACAAAAATGCCATGTTTTCCTGATCTATGTATGATCTCCATTTAACATTAATAGGATTTAAAAAATTAGATGGAAATAAAACACATTTTTTGCATCATTGAATCTTGTCACAACATTTTTTGTCTTTTTGGTGGACATTACTTTAAATTCCAGAAAAATTAGGGAAATGTCAAATGAATAGACCGGGGCATATAATTTAACTCATTCACTATCGTACTATCCCTGTTAACAGCCATTTTGCCGTGACTTGTGCGCAGCAGACGATATTGTTGTGTTAACAAGAATATTTGGTGTTGTCAATGTTGAATTGTCTTTCCGGTTACTGCTGTATTTTGTAAGTACATCGCTATAAATCCACCAAACGTTTTTAATAATTAGTTAAGCAATCAAACATTGTAAATATGCCTTGCCTTTTGAATAATCCTTTAAATGGCTGGTGTTGTGAATGATATTGCGGAAAAAGTCCATTCGGTGGACGTCTTTTTGGTGGACTTTTTGTACACCCAAACGATAAATGATTGTATTTTAATTGATTTCTTGTACTTTGGTTTAATTTTTTATTATAACTATAAAAACTAGCTTCTGGTTCCTTTTTTTTATCCGTAAATGACTAGTGACTGAGTAGTGAATGTTTAAACATAAATTCTGTAAAGGTAAAAAAACTGTAGAAGATTTAACAAAAACATACAAAATAAGCTTTGGAGGAAAAATTGAATGATGCACGACGATGCAGAAAAAAAAACAATATACAAAAAGAAACTTAAAAGTACATCGCACGCAAAATACCGCCTTCGATTCCAGTTATTTTAGTACCAAGAAATGGGTGAACGTATTGCAGTGAAAAACAGACGAATGATGAAAGCAAAGAAACTTACTTACTTAGAAAGAAGTTGATGACTTCAGAATGCAGCAGCCATTAAAAATTAGAGAGTGCAGTCTGTTTGTTGATTGAAACAAATGTTCATAAAAGTATACAATTTTTGGACGTATATTCTAAAAGTTCGGATACGTCAACGTTAAAACCAGGAAGAGCCACCAAACCCCCACTTTCATACATGCTTCTTGAAGACTTGAAGGATTTCTAGTCTTCGGAGGACGAAGGCATATTCTGTCCACCGAAAAGAATTGTCATTTCGGTAGACAGACACAAAATATTTTTTATGTACTTTTTGAGTGTATTTACGTGTCTGATTGTTCATGATTATGAGAATATATCACGAACGTTATTTTTCTTTAAGATGTTTACCGCTTTTTGTTTTGTTTATTTATTATTAATTAACATAATTAGTCCACTCGGTGGACATATTAGTCTTTTTGGTGGAACCGAAATATCGTTATTTCGTTTTAAATCGTTTTTTTCGAATAATTGATCTCTGAATGATACTCAGTTCTGTTGCAAGTTAGAGTAAGAGTCGTAATATACCTTTGATTTTTATAAATCACGTGTTTCATTTTTTGGCGAAAAAAATTGCCATGCTTGACAATGACCCACTTGTGTTATTGACTCTTAGTACCATGGAACTAATAAAACATGACGAATTATTCCATGTCGGAGTTTCACTAATAACAAAATTCTTCATAGATTTTTATTAGGTACTTAGCAAATACTGAGATACATAAAGAGACGTAAATTGAAAACTAAAAGCATACGCTTCGATACGTCACGAGCCGATTCGATCCACGTTCGCAATCGCACATATTTCTCCACGAAAATTGGTAACACATCAAACCAGTGAAATGTGAAGCATCGTATTTATTAGTAAGTATAATTTGATTCCAAATTAAAAGAAAGTACATCAGTGTGAACCGCGACACGTGCTGCGCGCGGTGAGACGAGAAAAAATACTGATTCGCTCCCGAATACTCGGGACATTGTTGACACTGCTAAGTAGCCTCCCGCCACGCTTCGCTTCATTTGCATTTCTCTTAATCTCCGTTATGAATAAAGAAAAATTCTTGGCGACGTTTTTAAGCGTTTCACGAGCCTTAGCGCGCCTAATGAAGAGCGGTGGCGGGATTAGGGCCGCCCACGCCGTACTTTCGCGACATTACACTTTTAATTTGAACGAATCTTATTATTTTCTTTTGTTGATTTAAGCCCCGAGCCGGGAGACGGGTCGAGACGTGACCTGCAGTGGAAAAATGCGATTGCCATCTAAAGCCAACCGTTTAAATGAACGAGATTGGAGCTTAAAAAGTATAATGGACGAGGGGGGTGGAGGGTGCGGGCGGCGATCCCGGGGGCGCAAGATGGCCGATTTGCGATTGAGATGAGACGCCCCCGCCCCTCCCCGGCCAGATCAAGCCATATAATTAAGTCGCGAGTTCCATTCCATAAGTATCGAGCTACCTATCCCGTCGGTAAGTACCAGCCATTAATTTTCCTCTCGTCTACTTAAAAAGTCATGCAACTCTAGCAACAACCCCTGGGAACTCGACATGCTTCAGCAACCCACACGAAATCGATACATCGGAAATTAACAGTCAATAAACATTTACGAGGAGAAATACCGGAAAATGTAGAACGTACGATTCTGAAGTGCATTCGTTAACTTCACAGTACTTTTTCAGCATTTTCAAGTTCTTACCTGGACTAGGTACAATTACAACTAACACACACACACATCCTCACGCCCATATTCCCAAGAAGGGCAAGCAGAGCACATGGATTCGATCCAGTGCCACGTTTAGCAATTTCAGGGTAATCATATGGTAAAACGTGATATTGTAGTGACAGGTTGCTAGCCCATCGCCTACATACACTAACCCTTTTCCAGAGTCGCCTTTTAGACACCCACAGGAAGAAAGGGGGAGGTGCTATTCTAACCCGGCACCACATGGGTAACACAACTAACAACTCTTTAAAAATACCGGCCTCAAAATTATCTAACCGCAAACTGCTACGGTGCTACGCTTTTCGTAGCATTTTACGTAGCAGGATTCGTAAGAGCACACTCGATTAAAAACGACCTTAAATAAACCAACAATGTTTTAATACATCCTTTATTCCTCTAAAAAAACATTTCGTTAAGTTAATACCTGCTAAAATACTTCGCTTCCTTATTCAAATTACTTTGTCAAAAACGATGCCATAATATTAACAGTAGGTAACTTAACAGCGTTAAGCGAGGAACTTTATACCTAGGCAAGGATTTATCCAACGTCTATGTTTAAGTATTCATAGCAAAATTCCAAGACTTACACGAGCACCACTCTTCGTCTAGCTAGAAGAGCTTTAGTCAAATATTAATTCACAAAACACCGTAAGACGTCAACAGTGGCTTTTTAAAATACACTTTATGGTTGAAGTTATAAGATTTTTTATCGGTTGGGAAGGACGTGGGCGGTTGTGTCGTTTGAGTGGGTGGTTTGTAAGACTAGCGCAGAGGATTGCCGCCGCTCTCAGATGACAAACCTGATCTGGTCACGTAATGAAAAATGACAAAACTCCACTCTATCTCGGCGGGGCTTAGACGCCGGATCCCGCCAATGAGGTCTTTACCTTCGGGGAAAGGTGTGGGTGTAGGTACTTTTAAACGTTTATATACCGCCTATGTACCGGAGTTTATTCTTGTACCTACTGATCTATTGTTGGCTCTAGTTTTTAATCTCGTAATGGCGTTATACCTGTAATGTAACACCAACACAATTAGGTAGTAATTACGTATTAAATTAACAAAGTAGGTACCTCCATGTGGTGTTGGGTTTAGGATAACACCTGTAAGAAGCAACTACGGCAATAGGTTTAGGCATGTTTTAGGCGACAGGCTAGCAACCTGTCAAAATTCTATTTCTTTCATTTATGTTTAAATCTAACATTGTGCTAAATGCCGTTACCAAAGGTGAAATGGTTATGTAACTATGTAAGGTTTCGTGTGCTCTGCCTACCCCATTACGGAACGCAGGTGTGATTTATTTTTCAATTACGATTTCTCACTTGTTCATGTGACTAACCAGTAGACTAGATTTTTTATTTGCAAAGTGGTCTGGCAGCTAATTAGACTTTGATGGTAGTCAAAACAGGGCACGACCGGGATTTGAACCCGGGACCTCTCACACCCAAAGCGAGAATCATACCGCTAGACCATCATGCCGCGTGATTAAAGGCTCAAAAATAAGAGCTTTGTTTTAAATAACATTTGGGAACCCATTTGTGCAAACAAAAGTGTGACCTCATTCTTGTTCGATAGTTACAGTCTGTAGACGCAGGGACGGAACGTCCAAAGGCATTAATAAAATGCAGTTTATTTACAAATTATACATACGTACAATAAAACCTACATTGTCAAAAAGGGGTAGGGTTAATTTTGTAGCCACTTCTAGCATTTTTTTGGTATGAAAACAGATGAAATATGTACAATAGTGACAGGTTGCTAGTCTGTCGCCTAAAGCATACCTTGGCCTATTCCTTCGTCGCCTCTCACGACATCCACGGAAGAAGAGAGGTGTTATTCTAACCCACCACACGGGTTAACAAACTAGTGGCACAACAAATCGAGTACTTATGCAAATAGAAACCCTGCTCGTAAAGACGTCTAGGGAAGTAGGCGGCAAAAACGCGGATCGGCAGCGGCGAAACAAAACGTAATAAAGCATATCCTTTGAAGAGTTCTAGGAATAAGGAAAAGTTGAGAAGTATCGGAGGGGGTGCGACCGCAACCCCACCTGCCGGCCCAAAAAATATGCCATAAATGAGTCGAAGGGGCCGTCTCTTCAGCCGCGAAATTTCAGCCATACTTCCAAACCTATAATCCCTTATAATCACCTTTACAAAGCAAAGATTAAAAACGATTCTCGCGCCCCCGGCCGCTTTATATGCGCGACAGCGGGAAGTAAGATTAAATCATTATTTTTCTTAAGCTTCTCTCGGTTTTTTCCGCTCTAGACGAACTTTTTTGCTAGGACTTTTGATGCGGACGATCAAAGACTTGTGTTCAAATTTACATAACATTCTTAAATAAATCGGGGGTGGCTGGGGAGGCCAATTTAGCACGGGCCGCGATCTATGTATTTTTTAATGCGAATTCGAAGTGATGCTTGAGTACCCTAATTATTTATTCTGGGGATTAAAAATAATGGCGTTTCCTACATTAAACGGATTAGCCGAATTATTGTGATCGCCTTTGTTTATATTGTCAAATTGCATTTCGTTTTGTTCTTAGTATAAATAACACGTTTTAAACAGAATTCGCTACAGTGTTGAAATTTGAAGTTATAAGTTACCTACTTATTAATTATTATTTTGCTTTAATGCAACATTGAAGAAAATACTAGATTTGCAAAGTGTAATTGTAAAATATGCTAATATACGAAACGGGAAAGTCATCGGGGGGCACGGCAGTGCCCCCACCAAGTCGAGCGCAAAGCAAGCACTGCCGTACCATCCTTTACTGGAACCATTTC